>JAVTVY010004728.1:0-42575 GCA_036873755.1 Hanleya hanleyi
AATGTGGTCAACTCTTCAAACGACCCAGTCAGATAAGACGGCATGAGCGTTTGATTCATGGTCCGTCACCACGGCATGAGGGACAACTTTCCACTAAAGAGGCACCCAGGAGGGACAGACCCACTGAAGATGAACCCGGGGAGACGAATGCCACTGGTGATGCGATCACGGAGAGCCCGCCTATACGCACAGTTCAGAAGAGCCTAGATATCCAGCCGGTCCCTAGCATTACTGTTCCCAGTCATACGCCTGACAACAACGAACATTTTCTGGAAGATGCGGTGGATGTTCCCAGCGATCTCTTACAGGACGCCCATCCAGTGAGTGACATCTATCAGCGCCATTGGCCCATGATACGGCACTGTTTCCTCCGTCATCGCCCTATTCAAGATATCTACAATTTCCGGCTGACTGGCCTCACCCGTCTACGCAACTACGTGGAAGCCATCTTCAATGACCAAGCTACGTCCTTCAAATTGAATCTGGCGTTTGGTTATGTGCTGCAGCATAAGGAGACAGACCAAGTCCGATCATTTTACCCGAGCAGTAACACCCAGGCATTTGACCAACCGCTTACCATCATTAACCGGGCGTCGCTAGAGCCCGTGCTGGACCAAGTGGACCAATTGGATGTCTTGGAATGGGCCTATCAACAGCGCTCCAACACCAAGTGGGTCGTAGAGAGGGTCACCAATGTTACGTTCTTCGTGACAAAATTACGGAATCTTCCCATCGGATGAATGTATTCACCCATACACTGATAGATACTCAGAATGCACAAACAACTATCTGAGGATATGTGGCCTCAACGGTATCCTGGCCTGCCCGACGATGATTAGAATAAACGGTTCAGAGCGAACATGGCCGAAGATGGAACTTTCTGAAATGGAGACTTCTGATTGGACAAGAAAACATCTAACGGACAGGAACGAATATGACAAATGCAAATGGTGGCCTCTGATTGGACAAGAGTCTTCTTGAATTGTAAATATACCCAACGCGGCTCCCCCAGCGTGGGTATGATGTAACATTGGGGAGAATAAACTATATGAAAAAAACTTCTTCTTCTTCTTGTTCTCTCATGTGTCATCCTTGTTGTTGTTGCTGTTGTTGTACTCTCTCCGGTCTGTTAAAGCGTAACGACGGACGTCACTGCATTTCGAAGAATGAGTGACAATTCCATGGAATATCTAGAAAATCAGAGCTTCTGAGCTATTTCACCAGGGCGTTGAATCATTGAGCTTGGTGTTGGCGGGCGTTGCTACAAGATGACACCTCACACGACGCATTCGGACCAAGGATGGTCCATGTCTACATCAAATACCTTCCTTCACTGCCCCAAAATACCCGCTTTCGCTACTACTCGTACTGATGACGTCACCAATGACGTCACAGATGCTGCGGACATGCCTCAAATCGGGGTGTACACCCCGAGAGCTACAACAGGACACTTCCCACGACGCATTCGGAACAAGGATGGTCCATCTCTACCCCAAATACCTTCCTGTACTGCCCCAAAATGGCCACTTTACTTACTACAACCAACTGCGCATGCGCAGATTGACGCGACTTGCACTTAAAAACACAGCATTCTGACTCCAACCCACACAAGATTCACTTTGCCACCTTCCACGACCCATTCGGACCCACAGCGGTCCATCTCTACCCCAAACACACACCTACATACCACCTAAAATGCCCGCTTTCTATACTACGGCGCAGACTATTGAAAACGGACGAACCATTAGTCCAGTCGGATGCTCCTCCATGAGAGCTTCAAAATAAGACCTCATACGACATCATAGGATCATTAGGGGCTCACCTAGACCCCAAAACGTCCACCCCGTATGGGCCTATACCCCCATAGCCATGCAGTATAGGCCTATGGGCCTACCCAGGCCTCGGTGAACTTTTCCAAAAATTTCACCGTTTCGCTCCGGGACCCTTCCCATCGTGTTCTAAATGACGAGACGTGAAAAACAAATCCAAACAGCCCATATCACAATGAACGTGTGTGAATTTCCAAGGTTGAACCTATACCCCCATATAGCCAGTACGGGACTCTCCATAAGGATTGGAGTGACGACCTGCACCGGCACGCATAGTTCGTCTCGGGGTAGGAACAGGACATGCTTGTTGTCTTGGCGTGACTTGTCTTCTCACTGGGACAGGTGGAACAGGATCACTATCAGGAGTATAATCAAGACCAGTAAGGACTCCTTCCTCTTCGGATTCACTGGATGACTGTGCACTAACATGTTTGTTTGGTTTAGAAACAGTCTCCTTCCTAGGTTTGGCTGACGGTAGGACTGCATCTGGACATGCACGTAGATTTGATCGATGCACATTCCTCGTGAGGCCACTACCATCACATGATTCAATGGAGTAAACCTGTTCGTCTGGACCTAGACAGCGAACCACTTTATACACCTTGGTTTGCCACGCATCTTGGATCTTGTTCCGACCTTTCACTCGGTTGCGGATGAGCACTCTATCTCCGGGTGCAAGAGGCTGACTACGCAACCCCTTGTCCAGAACTCGTTTCCGGGCTTCTGATCCTGCATCCATTCGTTCTTGGGCTCTTTCGTAAGCCTCTCTCAAGGCCCGTTGGTGTTCAATGAGCCAATCGCTAGGTTCATTCGGGTCTTCTTCGTCCTCTCCTCCAAGTAGTAGATCTATCGGGAGCTTGGGGTCTCTGCCGAACAGCAAATAGTATGGTGAATAGCTCGTACTCGCATGTGGTGTGATGTTATATGCGAAGACGACTTCAGACAGATGTTTCGACCAAGACTTCTTCTGGACTGGTGGAAGAGAACGCAACAGGTCATGCATAGTGAGGTTAAATCTCTCGCACTGCCCATTACCCTGAGGGTGATATGGGCTAGTGCGAGATTTCTTTATCCCATACAAGCGACAAAGTTCCAGGATTACTGATGCTTCAAAGCTGCGGCCTTGATCGGAGTGAATTCTAAGGGGAATTCCAAACTTGTTGAACCATTTCCTTGACCATGACTCTTGCGGTAGTTTCCGCTCCTTGGTCCCTTGTGGGGATCGCCACTGTGAATTTCGAAAAGACGTCGGTCATGACGAGTACATTCTCATAACCATCATTACTACGTTCAAGTTGACAGTAATCGAGAGCAACTACTTCTAGAGGTCTTGTTGCAAGTAGACTACCCGCCGGTGCCCTGACACGAGGATGGGGCATTTTGGAAACTGTACAACGTTCGCAATCCTTGCACCACTTTTCCACGTCGACATAGATGCCAGACCAATAACACCGTTGACGGATGAGTGCCAGTGCCCTTTCGACTCCTTGGTGTCCTAGTTGATCATGCATAGCGGTCAAAACTGTATTCTTCAGTGCCTCTGGCAGAATCAGCTGCTTTAGCTTGCCCAGGGTGCGGTCATTCACTTGTCGATACAGAATTCCACCATCCATCTCCAGCCTATCCCACTGCTTAGTAAGGGTCAACACACGTCGCGGACGGTGTCTGCGTTGTCCGAAATTCGGCTTGCAATCATTTTTCCAGAAGGGGAGAAATGCCTTGATGGTTGGGTCCCTTTCTTGCAGGTTTTGTATCTCTGTCTTGGAATAACTGGGGAAGCTACTTAATACCTCCATGGGTGCAGGTTCATCACTAACCTCTGCTTGAATTGCACTGGTGACCGCAACACTACCAGCCAGTACACTTGCAGTGCAGACCTCAACTGGAATGTCCGTGACCTTTCCCATTGCAGTACAAGCTGCACGGAAGTCATCCCCTGTGACTGTTCCCTCGTGTGCCTGTGGCAGTCTCGACAAAGCGTCTGCGTTGGTATTCGATTTCCCAGAACGATAGCGGATTTCAAAATCAAACACAGCTAACTGAGCTACCCATCGCTGTTCCACTGCTCCTAGTTTAGCAGACTGGAGGTAGCTGAGTGGATTGTTATCCGTGTATGCTACGAATTTACTTCCCAGCAGATAGTCTCGAAACTTGTCTGATATAGCCCATTCAAGGGCTAGAAGCTCCAGCTTTGAAAGAACTGTAATTGGACATGTTTCTTTCGGTCGGACGTAGTCCCCTCGAAGCATATGCGATGACCCTGCGTTTACCATCTACCTCCTGTGAAAGTACAGCCCCTAATCCTTGGTGACTGGCGTCTGTTTCAACAATAAACGGGAGTTGGAAATCAGCGTGTGCGAGAATAGGCGCTGTAACTAAGCTGTCCTTCAGTGAACTAAATGCTCCTTCACATGTTGAGGTCCATCTTTCTGAGAAGCTGAACTTCTTCCGATCCTTTAGATCTCTCTGGCACATTGCAACAAGGTCGTTCAGTGGTCTGGCAGTACGAGCAAATCCAACTACAAACTTTCTGTAACAGCTCGCGAACCCTACAAACATCCTGAGTTCCTTTAGATTTGTGGGTGTCGGCCATTTGCTAACAGCTGCTATTTTGTCCGGATCCGTTGATATACCTTCAGCCGATATCACATGTCCGAGATAAATTACTAGAGGAAAGAGCACTTCCCAGGGGACAGTTTCATTCCCAGTTGCTCCATCTTCGTCAACACAATTTCCAGTCTCTTGATGTGTTCTTTAAAAGTAGCCGAATAGACGACAATGTCATCTAGATATACCAGTAGGAATTCAAAAAGTTCCTTAGAGAAACATCTCTGCATTAACCGTTGGGATGTTCCCGGGGCGTTTGAGAGGCCAAATGGGATCCTACGAAATTCGTAGAGCCCAAACGGAGTCACGAACGCTGTCTTTGCTGCATCTTTCGGGTCCATTGCTACCTGGTTGTAACCGCTGGCGAGATCGAACGTCGAGAAGTACTGGGCGCCACAAAGATGGTCAAGCGTATCCTGGATTCGAGGAAGAGGGAATGCGTCACGTCGTGTCTTCTGATTCAGCCTGCGATAATCAACGCATAGGCGAAGATCACCAGTTTTCTTTCGTACCAAGACTATTGGAGCAGCATAAGGTGAGTGACTCTCTTGAATGACATTCTTCTCTAGTAATTTCTGTATATGTCGGCGCACCTCGTCAAGCTGGTTCGGTGGGATCCTTCTACAAGGCTGGGCAACTGGGATTCCATCCTCGGTAGGTATAGTGTGCTGCACTATATCAGTGTATCCCAAGTCATCGTCATCTTGTGCAAATGCACCCTTGTGTCTGCGAAGCAGATCTTTTAGCTGTGTTCTCTCTTGTTCCGTGATGGGCAAGCTTTCTACATCTTGCAACATTTTGTCGTATTTACTATGCACTACAGCTTCCGTGGATGTCTCGTGCATCTGACCGGTAACTTCAGATATGGCTGGATTGAGTTCTACGAAGTCTGGCTGGTCATCACACTGTTCAGTGGTTGAAGGGTTCACCTCAACATAGTCAGCTGAATGTATGGTACCCAACCACGTCCGTGGTTGCAGCCACAAATCTTCATTACTAAGATTGGCCACCCTCACCGGCAGAATATTCGCATCTGCAGTGCAGCAAGTGTTCATCACATGCAGGCTTGGGGGAAGAGACGTTGCAACTGCTTCAACTGTAACTGTGGATTTGGTGCTTGGATTCCCTCTAAATCCACATGTATCGATGACAGAATTGACCAAGCAGGAACATGTACGGGGCGCTTCCCTGCCACCTTAGCAATCCCAAGTAACTACACATCTTGTCGTTGTTGCTGGAGCACCACACCAAAAAGTTTGTTCCATTCCTCTGGAATTTCCTGTAGAGATGATTCACCATCGGCACCTTTCACCACATGGAGACATTCACGGATGACATTCATTCCCAACAGTCCAGGCATCTTCTCCTTCCGGAGACGACCCAACGGATCAGTGGGGTCCTTGACAACAAGGACTCCAGTGCATGGCAAAGACTTACCTAGAGTTGTAATCTCCAGCTCAATGTAACCAAGGTAGGGAATTTCTGAGTCATTCGCAGCCGCCAGCTTCAGCCATTCAGTCGTAGGAATAAGTGGGCTGACCCTGTCCTGCAAACACTTACGGAAAAAACTTTCAGTGATAGTAGTAACCTGTGATCCAGTATCCAGGAGACATGACACCTCCACTCCCGCCATCAGTACCTGGGTTACAACACTGTCTCCAACCACCTTGTTATATATGTTTTCTCGTGAACTGTAGTCATCTTGAGGTGTAGAGCCTGCAACTTCCCCTCCTACCACCTGGCTCACTGTGGCAGGGGGTTGGAGTTTAACGACAACAGGGGGGTCGGGTGCTTCCCAGCTCTCTTGGGGCATTGCCTAGCTATGTGTCCCGGAGCGTCACATTTAAAACAGATAGGCCGACCATCCGCACCATTTTTTGGTGCTCTTCTACGACGAGTGGGTCCTTGAAATTGCCTTGATGCATTGCCGGACTTCATTTCCTTTATTTCCAAAGCTAAGTCCTGGAGTGCTTTAGTCTGCTTATCCATTATCTCTAAGAAACGGTCGGGTGTCTTAATGGTTGCAGATCTTCTTTACCTGCAGAAGAATCAAAAGTACTGGATAAACTGTGTTCCTCAATGATTTCGTGACTTACCACTGGCCTACGTGCCACTCGTTTTGGTCCCTCCTCTTCTTCTAAATACCGCATACCTTCGTCACGGATGTTTAGAAATGTCGTAGTTGGGCGTTCCCTGATCAGACGCCGCAAATCTCTGCGCAACTGGGGATCCTTGACTGCATCCGCAAACTGATGCCGTAGGGCCAAGTCATGATCGGGTACAACATCCACATTTCTACGAAGGACCTGATCCATTAAACGTGTGAGCTCATGTGAAAAGCGAAGAGTTTCACCATCTGTCTGACGACGACCATAAAATTGTGCTAGCAGCTGTGGAACAGATCGTTTCTCGCCAAAGGTTTCCACTAAAACTTCTAAAATTCTATCAGGATTCTCCCTCACCTCTTCTGGACGCACCTTCACCTCAGCCTTAGCCGCTCCTGAAAGGTGACACATAATGAAATCAATCTTTTCCTCTCTCGGGCAGTTCCTCGCCCAAGGATTCTTTTGATTTCCTCAACAAACTCCTCCACAACCCAATCTTTAGCTTCGACTAGGGAACCTGAGAATGGATCCAACTTCCGTTCCCTCGGCACGTACACATATTGGCGGGCATTTTTGTTACGCTGGACTTCAAGTTGGAGTTGCTCTACTGTCTGCTGCAGCTGAGCAAGCCCAGCTGCAGCGTCAGCCGGTTGCAGAGCAGGGTTGGCTCCTCCACCCAGTTTCGCTTCATCATCAGCCATATCTGCTCCAAAATACTACGACCGCGATATATTGATCCTCCACACGGCAAAATGACCGATCGCGACAGGTATCTCGTCAGTGGGCAGCCAGAACGATCAGCGCAGGGAAGGGAAGTGAGAACTGGGCACAAAAAATCACTACCCCCCACCGAAAACCAGAGCCGGACACAGAGGGACAGAACTATCTTTCCCAGTACATATGCGCTTGCATGAACAGTAACTCCAAATGACCAATCACAGACACTTGTATACAGCATGCACTCTTTCACTTCAGCTCTATATACAATACATGGGATTTGGGTCAAAACGGTAATTTGGGTCAGAAAGGGGATTTGGGTCAATAAGGGAATTTGGGTCAGAAAGGGACTTTGGGTCAGAAAGGAGATTATGATCAGGAAGAGAATTTTTGGGTCAGAAAGGGAATTCGGATCAGGAATGGAATTTGGATCAGAAAGGGATTTCGGGTCAACAAGCCCTTCCATACATATTAAATCAGTTGGATGGAATATTTCATACATGTAATTTCTAAATACACCATGCAGACTGACTTACCAGTTCAAATGAGCAAATTGCTGTACTTTAAATATATATGACAGAATAACATGTGGGGAACAATGATTTCTCAGTTGCAGAGACCCACAACAATACACAATTTTCGTACGCCACAGACTTACCAACTTTCAGCGAAAACCAATCAGTAGCGTAATATTGAATGCAATTTACCAAATAGACACAAATTTAGTTTTCAGAAACATCCATACCTAGCAGCCTAGTCAGATCTCATATATAAATTCCATTAATTAGCTCAAATGCATAATTTTGACAAATTATCCACATTAGAAAAGTCAAACAACAAAATGATATGCTCCAGGAGTATACCATATACCCAATGGACAGGGATCATTAATGTATCACTCCCATCATCTATGAATGTTAGTGTACTCATTCATGCACTTTTATTCATTGGCAGGACATTGGCAGTCGCTGCCCCTTTTTCTCGCTGCCCCTTTTTTGATTCATTCCATGAGAGACATGGTGAATAAACTGTTATTAATTAATTACACCAAGAACCGGCTTGTCTTCATTGACTGGGTTACATTTTGGCGTCGCCGACAGGATCGGTCTCTGAAGGGTGAAATAACTGATCTATAAAAAGGGGTAGCGATCTGTGAGAAACGACGACAGATGACACTGCATCTTGGAGAGCCTGGAGAAATGGCACTAAGCTAATGGTGCATTCTGATTCAAGTGTGAAGTACGGTACGCTCTTTCCGTTCGGAGAAGAAATTTGGAAAAACGCGCTGCTGAGTCCATGTCATCAAATTGGAACTGAGAAACTGCACATGTATGTACTAACTGTCGGGCCAATCAACATTGTGGAGTGTGTGGAAAACTGTGGAACTCCATTGATACAGGATGTGCAAGCCTGAAGCTTAAGAAAATAAGAGAATAACAATTGTCTACTGAACAAACAAGCAGCTGATTTCAGAACTGAAATTTTTCAAAACTCCTATAAATTTCATGATAGAGTGGGAGTGATACATTAATGATCCCTGTCCATTGGGTATATGGTATACTGCTGGAGCATATCATTTTGTTGTTTGACTTTTCTAATGTGTCAAAATTATGCATTTGAGCTAATTAATGGAATTTATATATGAGATCTGACTAGGCTGCTAGGTATGGTATTTGCATATATATGACACATGAAACCGTTCCATGAACTTATACAAAATTCGTCATAATCAACTTGCATAGGAATATAGTAGTTTAATACTTTATAAACAGGCAATGTATTATGCTTATCATAATGCATCAGTTAGGAATCAAATAATCTGATCAGAGCTGATTATCAGTAATTATATTACTCCGTATTAGATATCTTAATAAAATCATTTAGCATATTAATCTCATCATCTGATATCATTGTTGATATCGCCAAATATACCATGGTACTGACCTGTTGAACACTCTAATTCTATGGTGTATACAGACAAGCCACAGACTGGTAACTCAATAGGTCACCTAAAATAGTACAATCCAATAATGAATCTGATCCATAGACTTGGAAGCATTTACTGAATGTAATCCAATTAATAAAGAGTTTGAATAATAATATAATCCATTAATACAAGAAATATAATCTTACCCTGCGGATCGGTGCTCATATAACTTCTGCAGAGAAACAATCTGCTTAACGCAGTTACATCTATTTCGCGCCATTTAGCCTATGACCTACATATGATTACACTTCATCGACGTTACAGAGATATACATGTAATGTGATCACCTGAATATTGTTCTGTACAACAATAATACCAAACGTACAAACATGACAGTACTCACGTTCGGAACCGGGCATATTCTAGATCAGAACAGCGTAGCCTTATTTACAGGTAATGTTCGAATACCACCATAATTGTGATGAAACTGTGCAATTAGGAACGTCTGTTTCCTGTTTGTTGACAAGATGTCTTTTACGAACAAGGAACATAAGCGCCACCTATCGACTACTCGGCACACTACACATACAATGCAAATGTACTTAGGGGCGACTACTCCATTATACTTGGAACAAGCCAAAATTACGGTTGAGGGGGAACAACTCTCAGTGCACCAGGCCACATTTAACCCAACCAGGGACCACTCAATTCATTTTATGGTCCCTGACCCAACCATTACTGTTCTTAGACTTTTTGTCCCCCGCCGCAACGCGGCCGGGAACTTTAAAATGGTTCTTGCGTCTTTGTGTCCGTGGATGTCCGTGCATGCCTGTCTGAATTTTCCGCAAGCGATAACTTCCTAACGCTTTGTTGGATTGTTCCGAAATTCGGCATACGCATTCCCTGCGACAAGACGCCAGTTGGTATTGCATTTCAGCAACATCTGCCTGAAGGTGGTGACACTGGGTCAAAATGGGTTTTGCTTCTTTGTGTCCGTGGACACCTGTTAATTTTTTTCACAAGTGATAACGTCCAAATGCTTCGTCGGATTCTCCCGAAATTCGGCATATGCATATCTTGCGACAAGACGCTGGTTGCAACTGCATTTCAGCAACATCTGCCTGAAGGTGGCGCCACTGAGTTTCCCTTCTTCGTGTCCGTTCCAGTTAAAATGGGTCTTGCTCTCTTTGCGTCTGTGGATGTCTGCTCAAATTCTTCACAGACGATAACTTCCAAAAGCTTTGTCGGACTCCTTCGAAATTTAGCATATGCACTCCTTGTGACCAGACGTGGGTTGGTATTGCGTTTCAGGAAGATCCACCTGAAGGTGTCGCCACTGGATCTTGTTCCAATCTTCTGCGCATGTCCGTGGTTTCCATTCAAATTCTTCACAAGCGATAACTTTCAAATGCTTTGTCTAATAATCAGGCATCCCTTATGTGTTTGTCATTTTCTTCTTTCTTCCGCTTCTCGCTGTTAGTTTTGAATTTCATGTCGCTTTAAATGAAGGACACTATTTTCTTAAATTTTGCTGTCCAGTTCTTCTATTCCACATCATATGATTTACACTAAAGCTTTTGCAGAAACCATATTTTATTTCAGAACTATAATATGAAATAACTGGGGAAATCCCACAGTACCAAACCCCTGGTTTTTAATTTCGTGTTATCTTAAATGAAGGACAACATTTCCTTCAATTTTGCTATCAAATAGTTGTATTCCTCATGATTTACCTTAAAGCTTTTGCACGAACCATATTTTATTTCAGATGTATAATATGAAATACCGAACCCCCGGATTTTTTTGTTTTTTGTTTTAAATTTCGTGTCATCTTAAATGAAGGACAACATTTCCTTCAATTTTGCTATCAATTGTATTCCACATCATCTGATTTACCCTAAAGCTTCTGCACGAAACATTTGTGTCCACACGTGTAACTTATTATATTAATTACAACTGAGTTCCTAAAGTTTGGGTGCACACTGTGCATATGATCAATTTCCTGAATTGAATTCGACGTTGTGGTTTTTCAGACTGACAGATGATGGCATGCAATTGTCAGTGTGGTGGTTTCATGTACAGGGAGCTCTCTATGGCTTTCATGTCAGCACACCTACCACTACCCTCAAGGAGAGCATGCATGTCCCCACCCACAGGGCGCCGAGACGCATCCTCTATCTCCCAAAATACCCCTCTTGGGATAATTCCGTCACCCCTCAATGAATTGCACCCCCAAAAGGTATTAATTTATCAGGTACATACCCATGTTTTTGTCCCCCGCCGCAACGCGGCCGGGGGACTTTAAAATTGTTATTGCTTCTATGTGTCCGTGGATGTCCGTGGATGTCCGTGGATGATTATTTCCTAACGCTTTGTTGGATTCTTCCGAAATTCTGCATACGCATTCCTTGCGACAAGACGCCAGTCGGTATCGCATTTCAGCAACATCTGCCTGAAGTTGGCGCCACTGGGTCAAAATGGATCTTGCTTCTTTGTTCCCGTGGATGTCAGTTACAAGCGATAACTTCCAAATGTTTTCTTGGAATCTTCCGAAATTCGGCATACGCATTCCTTGTGAGAAGACGCGGTTGCGTACTGGATTTCAGTAACATTTGCCTGAAGGTGGCGCCACTGAGTTTCGCTTCTTCGTGTCCGTTCCAGTTAAATTGGGTCTTGCTCTCATTTCCTTCAATTTTGCTATCAATTGTATTCCACATCATCTGATTTACCCTAAAGCTTCTGCAGGAACCATTTGTGTCCACACGTGTAACTTACTATATTAATTACAACTGAGTTCCTAAAGTTTGGGTGCACACTGTGCATATGATCAATTTCCTGAATTGAATTGAATTCCACCTTGTGGTTTTTCGGACTGACAGATGATGGCATGCAGTTGTGTTTCATGTACAGGGAGCTTTCTATGGCTTTCATATCAGCACACCTACCACTACCCTCAACAAGAAGAGCATGTCCCCATCCCTAGGACGCCGAGCCGCACCATCTATCTCCCAACTAGCCCTCGCCCGACCCTCATATATTGTGTTTGAGCATATATATCTCCAATATATCTTGGCAGAAGCTGAAATTTGTGTGTTGTCTGCAA
Organism: Hanleya hanleyi; assembly: GCA_036873755.1. Lineage (NCBI taxonomy): Eukaryota > Metazoa > Mollusca > Polyplacophora > Lepidopleurida > Hanleyidae > Hanleya > Hanleya hanleyi. Next base: position 12,289 of record JAVTVY010004728.1, read on the forward strand.
TATTGGGATAATTGCAACCCCAAAAGGTTTCAATTTATCAGGCTCAGCCTCATGTTTTTGTATTTGGTAAATATGTCCCTTGTCTATAGATCTTACTTGGAATTGTTTTTCGTGCCAATCCGCTTCTGGTGGCGCGACTTCGGGCCAAGTTAAAATTGCATCTCCAGACAATAACTTTTGAAAACCTTAAAGGAATAGGCAACCTTTGATAAACGTATATTGCAAATAAAAGAACAATTCCAGGAGTGCCCAAAACGATTTTTATTTCAATTTTGCAATTTTTTCCAACCGAGTAAGAAAGCCGTTAATGACAAATTCTGTCGCTTGTAAGAGCGCCGCCATTACGGCAAGTTTAGTGACGTCACTGGGCCGCAGAACACTGCAGTGAACTGGGCGGAAACGCACAGTTTGCCATGCACTGGAATAATCGCAGCCCGATAGGCCAGCAGGTGTGGCTATACATTCTTGTATTCTGCACCCTGTATATCCCGGCTGATGTTTGTACAATAACAATGATCTTATCCTTGTTGTTGAGAAATCGGGGTTGATCTGTCGGCCAGTCTAGACTGTCAAAGTGTCAATGAAACACAACATCGAGTTGTCTGATAAAATATGCTTCCGTTACAGGCCAATACTTTTCAGCTGGTGACTACGCCAACATGCGTCAACAAAATTCTGCAGTAAAACTCACTGAGATTGTTTAATGTATAACCGAGAATGTGAATGATTCTGATTTCTGTGTTACCAATTCAGAGAATCGAGCCTCAATAAAGATCGGCACTCAGCCAGAAAACGAAACTAAATCTGCCTCAGCTGGAGGGCCGTTACCCCGGGAAAAGATTGTCCGGAGATTTCTCTCACCGTTGAACTGTTACCGAAAGAAACTGTCTAGCATGACACGGCCGTTAAACACCCACCCAAATATCTAGCGTGCGAGAAAATTTACCTGAGAATGTTTATGGAATAAATCCTTGTCAGCTAATGTCAGCACTTGCACATGTGCTCATCTGATCGTTTCCTAATAGGACATCTCACAGCAGAGCCGATTAAATGAAATCCGCGTACGGCCGGCATCTACGGTACATGCATCCTCGATCGATTTCTACGGTAGATCGTCTTCAATGGGCTCGAACATGCCTGACACTAAGTTGTATCCCTCGACACTGCTCCCAAGCAGCGCAGATGAAAGCATGGTTTGGCCCAGTCATCAGTCAGGTTAAAACTCTCGGAAATGCAAGGCGACCCTTGAAAAAAAGTTGAAAATCACTTGCTGCCATATTTGCTCTCTAACAGCAGAGCGGCCCATTGACGTCATGAGCTAGTTGTCACGTGAATATCACTCGGCCGCTCATTGGTTAAACCATAAAGATGGTGGCTCCCTTCATTCAACACATCTGGTGCCTGGGGCAAATTTAAAATTATGTTTCCGGACAATAACTTTTTAATACTTGAATGAATTCTTTCCAAGTTTGGTATACATGTACGTTACCTGAAGGTTTCACTTGGTATTGTTTTCTTGTCGATCTGCTCATAGGTGGCGCCACCTGTAGGCCAAGTTAACATTTTCTATTTCCAATGTCAAGGGATCTTGCCTCAAGATCTCGGTTGGGATTATTTTTTATGCCTATCTGCCTACACATGGCGCTACCTGAGGGCCAAGGTAAAATTGCATTTCCGGACAGTAACTGTTGGACCTTAATGGATTCTTTTAAATTTGGTATATACCAAATTAGGTACCTACCCTCAAGGCATCTTATGGGGCCATGTTAATGATGTTTTTCTTAAGTTTTACGTTTTTACTTTCTTCACAAATAATGAATGTTTCCTTTACTAAAGATGCAAAAGGCATGCCTCCAATCGTATTCGATCGACTGTATCTAGTTTCTTCAATATTTGGCATATGCATTCCTTGTGACAAGATGTTGATTGGTATTACGTTTTAGAAAGATCTGCCTGTATGTGGCACCACTAGGGTTCTTTCCGTTCTTTTGTGCTGCAAGCAATAACTTTGAAACGCGTAGAAATGTTGCTCGAAATTTGGTTTCCGGGCAATAACTTGAGAACTGCTCAACAAATTCTTCCCAAATTAGGCATGCATATACATTGTACCTTGCCATGAGAAGTTGCTTGCGATTGCGTTATCCACTTCTGCTCAGAAAGTGACGCCATACAAAATCTGAAATTCGTTTTTGGCCAATAACTTGAGAACTGCATGCTCATCGGATTCTTTTCAAATTTAGCATGTATGTACCATGCCAGGAGATGTTGCATGGGATTGCCTTTCACTCACTTGCACTTACAGGTGGCGCCACCTGGTGGCAAAATCTCAAATTTGTCTCCGGGTAATACCATGACCTAAGATGTCGCTTGAGATTACATTTTGCCCACTTGCGCCTATAGGTGGCGCCACCAGGTGTTAAAATCAAAATTTGTTTTCAGCCATTAAAGGTCAACCCAAACGGATTTTTTTTTTGTCTAAAAATCCTTAAAAATCATAGTTCATACTTCACTTTGTATGAAAAAAATATTGGAAAAATTCTAATCCGATCAGAAACACACGTAATATGGGAGCAAAGTGGGCTTTTTCACACTTTCACAGCTGGGTTGATGACGTCACGCAGGGCAATTGCCTGAGAAAAAATAGCGGATAACATGGAAAGCGAGTGCAGTCAGAGCTCCGATTCAGATGTAGATTCGAGCGATATCAGCTCCTTAGATGGAAATATTTTTCGCCAAGAAGATGAAATAGACATAGAGGAGGATGATGACGGGCAAAATAACAGTTGTTTGAAGACCAACGACGGAATTCAGCCCTATCAATTTGAGCCGTACGGCTCCGACTCTGACAGTGACAACCATTCTGACAACGTGGAACTCGACGACGACAGGATTCGGAGAGGTCGTTTGTTGAATACAGATTGGTTTGCAACTTGACTGGAAACTTTATTATCGTCATCTATAAGACCAAATGTCCATATATTTCAAACTGTATTGAATGTAGAACGATTCTGTGATGTAAAGAAGGAGCACGTTTGTATTGTTGTTGTTGTTACTGGCCGAGACGGCCTTTTCGAAGGGATAAACTCGAATGGATAGTAAACTGTTGATAACTCTACTGATATACGTCCTATTTGAATTCTGTTTGTTTTCCCATAATCCCCATGAAATACCAATTTCAGAATTATATAGTTTAATAAAAAACTTTGGACATTCATGGCGAAAAGTAAGCCGTGGTGAGTGGGTGTCGAAACGACGTGATGGATCGGCATTCACATTTGCTCAATTTTCGACAAATTACTTCAATTAAATTGAAATCGAATGATATTCCCACAATCTCAAATGTCAAAGGATTGTGAAAGTATTATTATCACTTCTGTATCTACAGCCATTCACTCCAACTGGTGTTCAGAACCAATAGGTGTTCAGAAAAAAACCCAATAAAAGGTGACCGGTTTGCCCGATCACTGTACGACTTTGTTGTTGTCTAATCTACATGCACTCTCACACTTGTAGGTAGACTGGACCCAGCCCCTGTTTCATAATGTATTTTAAAGGGGAAACACAAGGAAGTAACTCTGCTTATTAAGAAATACTTGAAATAATTTTTTCATTTTTTTTTTCATTTTTTTTTATTTTTTATTTATTTACTTATCAAACGTGTATATATTTAAGAAAGATCATTTTATTATTATTAAATAGTAGGGCCTACATATGAAATAGAGACTTATCCAGTCTAACTTGTAGGTGCTCAAGCAACAAATGCCACATCATGTATAGCATTCTGGGCGTTCATCGGGGACGTGAGAGAGAGCAGGGCATGTACAGCCGTCTCCCTGCCCGAGGCCTCGCTTGCAGGCAAGGTTCGTTCAGCCGATGTCCGTGGTAGATTCTCCTTGTCTAGTTTCTTTGCCGTCACATTCTGATTGTTCTTAGGTTTGATAGTTGGAATAGCTGTTCTCTTTAGTTTTGGTTTGTACCCGAATTCAACTGCTACGCTGTAGAGGTCCTCGAATGATGTCTTTCTGTCAAAATGTACCGAGCAAATTATTCGAGAACTGGCTCGGGCCCTCTTTCCACACCCTCGTGTTGCGTACAAATTTCGTCCAAATTGCAGCGATTTTCTCGTCTTTAGGCCACAAATGAATACTAACACCGTCATCTCTAGTAAAACTGCAACCTCCCACTACGCAACGTAGCAGCATAATTATCAAATGATGCCCCGATACTCCGAAAATCTCCAAAAATCAGCAGCTACTTATGACTGTGGTATACGGCTTTAACATAGAGAATACAAGACGGCTGTCCCTCCGTGACGTCACAACTGGAATTGACAGGAGAGCGATTTTCACCTTTCAAACGGCAATATCTCGCTAACCAGACGGCACAAAATTATAAAAAAAATATCATTATTTTCAGAATCGAAAGGACTATTTTTTTTTTATTTTTGACCTCAGGTCGTTTGGGTTGACCTTTAACTGAGAACTGCTCATCGGAATCTCCTCAAATTTAGCATGCCATGAGCCACTAGGGGTGCGAATGAATCGAGTGAGGTATCATCCTGAAGCACTCGTGACGGAGCATCCGACGGAATGGGTGAAACGTGGAACTGACGTCATTCTGCGCATGCGCAGTAGACAAAGTTTATGGAAATAGACGTTTTGGGGTGTAGGTGAGCCACTGATGGTCAGATTTGGTCGAGTGGGTATCAATGTGAAGCATACGTGAGGAAGCATCCGACGGGATGAGTGAGACGTGGAACTGACGTCATTCTACGCATGTGCAGTAGACAACGGGTATGGAAATAAACGTTTTGGGGTGTAGGTGAGCCACTGATGGTCAGATTGGGTCGAGTGAGGTATCAATGTGAAGCATACGTGAGGGAGCATCCGACGGGATGGGTGAGACGTGGAACTGACGTCATTCTGCGCATGCGCAGTAGACAAAGGCTATGGAAATAAACGTTTTGGGGTGTACGTGAGCCACTGATGGTCCGATTGAGTCGAGTGAGGTATCAATGTGAAGCATACGTGGGGGAGCATCCGACGGGATGAGTGAGACGTGGAACTCATGTAATTCTGCGCATGCGCAGTAGACAAAGTGTATGAAATAGACGTTCTGGGGCCGAGATGGGCCACTACTGGTCAGATTGGGTCGATTTAGGTATCAATGTGAAGCATACGTGAGGGAGCATCCGACGGGAGGGGTGTGACGTGGAACTGACGTCATTCTCCGCATGCGTAGTAGACAAAGGGTATGAAAATAGAAGTTTTGGGGTCGAAATGGACCACTATTGGTGTGATTGGGTTGAGTGAGGTATCAATGTGAAGCATACGCGAGGAAGCATCCGACGGGACGGGTTTGACGTAAAACTGACGGCATTCTGCGCATGCGCAGTAGACAAAGTGTATGGAAATAGACGTTTTGGAGCCGGGGTGGGTTTCGCATGAACCATATTTTATTTCAGAAGCATAATATGAAATAACTGGGAAAATCCCACAGTACCAAGCCCCTGGTTTTTAATTTCCTGTTATCTTAAATGAAGGACAACATTTCCTTCAATTTTACTATCAAATAGTTGTATTCCTCATCATATGATTTACCTTAAAGCTTTTGCACGAACCATATTTTATTTCAGACGTATAATATGAAATACCGAACCCCCGTTTTTTTTTTTTTAAATTTCGTGTCATCTTAAATGAAGGACAACATTTCCTTCAATTTTGCTATCAAATAATTGTATTCCACATCATCTGATTTACCCTAAAGCTTCTCCACGAACCATTTGTGTCCACACGTGTAACTTATTATATTAAGTTTGGGTGCACACTGTGCATATGATCAATTTCCTGAATTTAATTCGACGTGGTTTTTCAGACTGACAGATGATGGCATGCAATTGTCAGTGTGGTGGTTTCATGTACAGGGAGCTCTCTATGGCTTTCATGTCAGCACACCTACCACTACCCTCAAGGAGAGCATGCATGCCCCCACCCACAGGGCGCCGAGACGCACCCTCTATCTCCCAAAATATCCCTCGCCCGACCCTCATATATTGTGTTCGAGCATATATATCTCCAATATATCTTGGCAGAAGTTCAAATTTGTGGGTTGTCTGCAATATTGGGATAATTCGGCAAGGCTTTGGTGTAAGACCTCCCATTGAAAAGGTAATATCCTGGACAAAAGACTGACAATACAACTTGCAGCAGATCTTTTGTCAATTATATTTCGTGAGTCTTACACCAAATCGTTGCCGATAATTCCGTCACCCCTCAAGGAATTGCACCCCCAAAAGGTATTAATTTATCAGGTACAGACCCATGTTTTTGTCCCCCGCCGCAACTCGGCCGGGGGACTTTAAAATTGTTCTTGCTTCTATGTGTCCGTGGATGTCCGTGGATGATTACTTCCTAACGCTTTGTTGGATTCTTCCGAAATTCGGCATACGCATTCCTTGCGACAAGACGCCAGTCGGTATCGCATTTCAGCATCATCTGCCTGAAGATGGCGCCACTGGGTCAAAATGGATCTTGCTTCTTTGTTCCCGTGGATGTCAGTTACAAGCGATAACTTCCAAATGTTTTCTTGGATTCTTCCGAAATTCGGCATACGCATTCCTTGTGAGAAGACGCGGTTGCGTACTGGATTTTAGTAACATTTGCCTGAAGGTGGCGCCACTGAGTTTCGCTTCTTCGTGTCCGTTCCAGTTAAAATGGGTCTTGCTCTCGTTGTGTCTGTGGATGTCTGTTCAAATTCTTCACAGGCGATAACTTCCAAAAGCTTTGTCGGATTCCTTCGAAATTTAGCATATACACTTCTTGTGACCAGACAAGGGTTGGTATTGCGTTTCAGCAAGATCCACCTGAAGGTGGCGCCACTGGGTCGTCTTCCAATCTTCTGTGCATGTCCGTGGTTTCCATTCAAATTCTTTACAAGCGATAACTTCCAAATGCTTCGTCTAATAATTAGGCATCCCTACCTAAATGCGTTTGCCATTTTTTCTTCTTTCTTCCGCTTCTCGCTGTTAGTTTCGAATTTCATGTCGCCTTAAATGAAGGACACCATTTTCTTAAATTTGCTGTCCAGTCCTTCTATTCCACATTATATGATTTGCACTAAAGCTTTTGCAGGAACCATATTTTATTTCAGAAGTATAATATGAAATAACTGGCGGGGAAATCCCCGCAGTACCGAACCCCTGGTTTTTTTTAATTTCGTGTCATCTTAATGAGTTTCGTTTCTTCATGTCCGTTCCAGTTAAAATGGGTCTTGCTATCTTTGTGTCTGGGGATGTCTGTTCAAATTCTTCACAGGCGATAACTTCCAAAGGCTTTCAATTTTGCTATGAAATCATTCTATTCCACATCATATGATTTACCCTAAAGCTTTCGCATGAGCCATATTTTATTTCAGAAGTATAATATGAAATAACTGGCGGGGAAATCCCTGTAGTACCGAACCCCTGTTTTTTTTAATTTCGTGTCATCTTAATGAGTTTCGCTTCTTCATGTCCGTTCCAGTTAAAATGGGTCTTGCTCTCTTTGTGTCTGTGGATGTCTGTTCAAATTCTTCACAGGCGATAACTTCCAAAGGCTTTGTCGGATTCCTTCGAAATTTAGCATATACACTTCTTTGTGACCAGACATGGGTTGGTATTGCGTTTCAGCAAGATCCATTTTAAGGTGGCGCCACTGGGTCTTGTTCCAATCTTCTGTGCATGTCCGTGGTTTCCATTCAAATTCTTCACAAGCGATAACTTCCAAATGTTTCGTCTAATAATTAGGCATCCCTAAATGCGTTTGTCATTTTCTTCTTTCTTCCGCTTCTCGCTGTTAGTTTTGAATTTCATGTCGCTTTAAATGAAGGACACCATTTTCTTACATTTGCTGTCCAGTCATTCTATTCCACATCATATGATTTACTTTTGCAGGAGCCATATTTTATTTTAGAAGTATAATATGAAATAACTGGCGGGGAATCCCTGGAGTACCGAACCCGTGTTAGTTTTCAATTTCGTGTCGCCTTAAATGAAGGACAACATATCCTTCAATTTTGCTATCAAATAACTGTAATCCACATCATATGATTTACCCTAAAGCTTTTGCAACAACCATATTTTATTTAAGATGTTTAGCATGAAATACCGAATTTCGTGTCATCTTAAATGAAGGACAACATTTCCTTCAATTTTGCTATCAAATAATTGTATCTCACATCCCTAATATGATTTACCCTAAAGCTTCTGCAGGAACCATTTGTGTCCACACGTGTAACTTACTAAATTAATTACAATTGAGTTCCTAAAGTTTGGATGCACACTGTGCATATGATCAATTTCCTGAATTGAATTGAATTCCACCTTGTGAAATTTCGGACTGACAGATGATGGCATGCAGTTGTCAGTGTGGTTGTTTCATATATAGGGAGCTTTCTATGGCTTTCATATCAGCACACCTACCACTACCCTCAACAAGAAGAGCATGCCCCCATCCCCAGGGCGCCGAGCCGCACCATCTATCTCCCAACTAGCCCTCGGTCGACCCTCATATATTGTGTTTGAGCATATATATCTCCAATATATCTTGGCAGAAGTTGTCTGCAATATTGGGATAATTGCAACCCCAAAAGGTTTCAATTTATCAGGCACAGACTCATGTTTTTGTATTTGGTAAATATGTCCCTTGTCTATAGATCTTACTTGGAATTGTTTTTCGTGCCAATCCGCTTCTGGTGGCGCCACTTCGGGCCAAATAAAATTGCATCTCCAGACAATAACTTTTTAAAACCTTAAGGATTCTTTCAAAATTTGGTGTGGTGATACCTTGCCTAAGATCTGGCTTGAGAATGCTTTTCACGTTGATATGGGGACCACCTGAAAGCTAAGTTAAGTGTTTCCAGACAATAACTTTTGGAAACCTGAGCCGATTCATTCCAAATTTGGTGTGTAGGTACCTCGCCTCAATTTCTCGTTTGGCATTGTTTTTCATGCCGATCCACATATAGGTGGTGCCACCTGGGGGCAAATTTAAAATTATGTTTCCGGACAATAACTTTTTAATACTTGAATGAATTCTTTCCAAGTTTGGTATACATGTACCTTACCTGAAGGTTTCACTTGGTATTGTTTTTCTTGTCGATCTGCTCATAGGTGGCGCCACCTGTAGGCCAAGTTAACATTTTCTATTTCCAATGTCAAGGGATCTTGCCTCAAGATCTCGGTTGGAATTATTTTTTATGCCTATCTGCCTACACATGGCGCTACCTGAGGGCCAAGGTAAAATTGCATTTCCGGACAGTAACTGTTGGACCTTAATGGATTCTTTTAAATTTGGTATATACCAAATTAGGTACCTACCCTCAAGGCATCTTATGGGGCCATGTTAATGATGTTTTTCTTAAGTTTTACGTTTTTACTTTCTTCACAAATAATGAATGTTTCCTTTACTAAAGATGCAAAAGGCATGCCTCCAATCGTATTCGATCGACTGTATCTAGTTTCTTCAATATTTGGCATATGCATTCCTTGTGACAAGATGTTGATTGGTATTGCGTTTCAGAAAGATCTGCCTGTAGGTGGCGCCACTAGGGTTCTTTCCGTTCTTTTGTGCTGCAAGCAATGACTTTGAAACGCTGTGAAATGTTGCTCGAAATTTGGTTTCCGGGCAATAACTTGAGAACTGCTCATCAAATTCTTCCCAAATTAGGCATGCATATACATTGTACCTTGCCATGAGATGTTGCTTGGGATTGCGTTATCCACTTCTGCTCAGAAAGTGACGCCACCTGATGACAAAATCTGAAATTTGTTTTTGGCCAATAACTTGAGAACTGCATGCTCATCGGATTCTTCTCAAATTTAGCATGCATGTACCATGCCAGAAGATGTTGCATGGGATTGCCTTTCACTCACTTGCACTTACAGGTGGCGCCACCTGGTGGCAAAATCCCAAATTTGTCTCCGGGTAATACCATGACCTAAGATGTCGCTTGAGATTACATTTTACCCTCTTGCGCCTATAGGTGGCGCCACCAGGTGTTAAAATCAAAATTTGTTTTCAGCCATTAACTTGAGAACTGCTCATCGGAATCTCTTCAAATTTAGCATGCCATGAGCCACTAGGGGTGCGAATGAATCGAGTGAGGTATCATCCTGAAGCACTCTTGACGGAGCATCCGACGGGATGGGCGCATGCGCAGTAGACAAAGTTTATGGAAATAGACGTTTTGGGGTGTAGGTGAGCCACTGATGGTCAGATTTGGTCGAGTGAGGTATCAATGTGAAGCATACGTGAGGGAGCATCCGACGGGATGAGTGAGACGTGGAACTGACGTCATTCTTTGCATGTGCAGTAGACAACGGGTATGGAAATAAACGTTTTGGGGTGTAGGTGAGCCACTGATGGTCAGATTGGGTCGAGTGAGGTATCAATGTGAAGCATACGTGAGGGAGCATCCGACGGGATGAGTGAGACGTGGAACCACAGGCCCGCAAAACAGTTTTGGCGGGAATGGACGGAGCATGGCCCATGCTTTATATAAATACACATCAAGGTCTGAAACGTACTTTGGGTGAATCGAGAAATAAACGGTTTACCGCCAAACAAAACACATCAGCATATTCTACAAGTATCGCTTTATATGTTCCCGTCGTCAAATTAGTAAATTTGTGCAATTTTTACCTTTACCGGGCGATTCAAAATCCAACGCAACTGTCCGTCCATCCAGGAACAGTTCGATTATGGCGGGCTTCGTTCTTAATTCTGATTGGTCAGTCGTGACACGCCACAGCCAGCTGATAAGTGTATGACCTCATTGTCAGAGGCATGTCACGACTGACCAATCAGAATTAAGAACGAAGCCCGCCATAATCGAACTGTTCCTGGATGGACGGACAGTTGCGTTGGATTTTGAATCACCCGGTAAAGGTAAAAAATTGCACAAATTTACTAATTTGACGACGGGAACATATAAAGCGATACTTGTAGAATATGCTGATGTGTTTTGTTTGGCGGTAAACCGTTTATTTCTCGATTCACCCAAAGTACGTTTCAGACCTTGATGTGTATTTATATAAAGCATGGGGTTATATATAGAGACCCCATATTTCGACACTTCACCCTAATACCACCGCCCACACCCCCCAAAACTCTTGTTTTGCGGGCCTGTGCGTGGAACTCACGTAATTCTGCGCATGCGCAGTAGACAAAGTGTATGAAATAGATGTTCTGGGGCCGAGATGGGCCACTACTGGTCAGATTGGGTCGAGTTAGGTATCAATGTGAAGCATACGTGAGGGAGCATCCGACGGGAGGGGTGTGACGTGGAGCTGACGTCATGCTGCGCATGCCCAGTAGACAAAGGGTATGGAAATAGACGTTTTGGGGTCGAAATGGACCCCTATTGGTGCGATTGGGTCGAGTGAGGTATCAATGTGAAGCATACGCGAGGAAGCATCCGTCGGGATGGGTTTGACGTAAAACTGACGGCATTCTGCGCATGCGCAGTAGACAAAGTGTATGGAAATATACGTTTTGGAGCCGGGGTGGGCTTCTGGTGATCAGATTGGATCGAGTGAGGTATCAATGTGAAGCATACGTGGAGGTGCATCCGACGGGATGGGTGTCTCGTCCGTTTTCATCATTCCCGCGAAAGGGTGTGAAAATAGACGTTTTGCGGTCGAGGTGAGCCCCTAATGGTCCGATTGGGTCGAGTGAGGGATCAGTGTGAAGAGCTTCTCCAGGGAGATCAAGTCAGGATTGGGTGCATGTAACATTAGGATTTGTCTCGAAAATATAAAAATCGGAACACGGACTTTACACCTAAACCATGGGGAATCATCCAGGGAAGTGGGTATGGTGGCATCTGCAAGGTTGCATGTAAAATTAGAATTTGTCCCGAAAATATGAAATGCGGAACAAGGACTTTGGACAGTAACGCCCACCAACGACTAGCTTAACGCTTCGACGCCCTGGTAAAAATGTCCAGAAGATATGATTTTCATGGAATTGCCACTAATTCTTCGAAATACAGTGACGCCCATCAACGCCTTATCGTAACGCCTTAACGCCCTATCTTAACGCCCTAGCGCTCAACTTGAACGCCTTAACACCCTAACATAACGCCTTCACGCCATGATGTCGACAGATGAGAGAACAACAAGGATGAGAGATTAATCATTTTATTCTCCCCAATGTTACATCATACCCACGCTGGGGGAGCCGCGTTGGTATGTTTACAAGTATGCTCTCGTCCAATCAGAAGCCGTCTTTTGAGAAAGTTCAATCTCTGTTCGCTGTAACCTAAGCATCGTCGGGCAGGCCAGGATACTGTTCAGGCAGCATGTCCTGAAACGGTTGTTTGCGCATTCTGCGCAAAGAATTTTCTAGGGCTTCTGTGGGTGGTAACCCCATATCCTCTACTAAGCAATATATTCATTATGTTTTTGCTCAATAGTTACAATTTTCTTTGAACCACCAAACTAATTAATGAATTAAATTATAGTATAGTACTATGTACACTTCATCGTATTATCACTGACAAAGGAAAATAAAGAATTACACATAACACAACACTATACACATGACTCAATTTCCTGAACTTTCAGAACTATGTATTTCCACAGCTCAAGGTCAAACATCTAAGCCATAAAATGCACACAGATAACGGCATCTTTTCGAAGTTCATAAGTTCTAGTTTTATAGAGAGAGGCGCTGAGATAGGCCAAACTTGTTTGCCAATCTCAATTCATCTTTTGTGAATAAATTTTTTGTTTATACCATGAAACTTGCAGTGATTTGTATCCTTGTGGGCAGTGTGGTGCGGAGCCGTAAAAGGGACATGGATTTTTTTTTTGCCCCTATTAAGTCGTTATAACGACTTATTATGTCGTACGACGACTTAATAGGGGCTAAAAAAAAGTTTTCCATGTCCCTTTTACGGCTCCGTAGTGTGACCATGGTAGTAAAGAGGGTAATTTTCTACCAGCTCGTCCAACCCTAACAAGTACTACCCCCTATGGGAGTGTTTCAATATGGATATTGGGAGAATCCCTCAAATTCAACCGTGGACGGGACTCGATAACCGGAATTCTATCACGGTCGTTCATCTATTTCAGACACAAGGTGAATTTGAACCAACGAGTGGATGCAATTGAGGAATTGAACATCGGCGGGAGCACGTTTTACAATCTTACCATTTTCACCACCGCAACAGTCGACGGTTACACCAGTGACGTTTCCGTAAGTCTAGAAACTATCAGCTGTAAAATGCAACCTTCTCAAGGCGCATGTCCCGTTCCACAGGCTCACTTCCAACCTCCATGCTGGGGCATAATAACACCCCAACCAACAGTCAGAATTTTGGGCAGGATATTCTTCCGAGCGCACACCGCCGGAAGTGGCATCATAACATATTTATAGAGGCATTTTCGAAAGGTCTGATCACTTTCAATTTTCTGTTATATCTGCGTTGACCATCGGAAGAATCTTCTAGAGATCATTTTCCCAGTTGATAACATCAAGCCTACGAAAAGTAGTTCGCCCATGTGCAAAACTGAGGGCATTGTTCGGTGGGATTTAAACTGAACCATATGTGAGTGGGTGTTTCTGTATATACGTTGTAGCCACATGACAAAGGTCAACTTCCACTATTGCGGACAGGGACATTAGTGGAGTGTGCTTATAAAACGGAGCATGCGCTGAAGGCAGCTTGGCTCACTCCGTTTATGTTCCTGCCGTCGAAAAACGGACATTTGTCATCTACTCTTGTTCATGAGCCAGTTGGGTTGGTCGGCGCCATTCTGAGGTACAAATCAAAAGTATCACCAATGTATTCCTGCCAGCCAAAAAAATACAATTGAAATTCTTGAGGATATGATGTGTCAGGGTACATCCACCTCACTGGGGTAATACCTCAGCCAACGAGTCAGACTTTCGGTCAGGATTCAGCTCACACCGCCGAAAGTGACATAATACACTATTTAAAACTGTATTTGTCGTTGTTATGGTAACTTTTCGCTGCTGTGTTATATCTCATTTGATTATAGCGATAAAAAGATTGTTCTGGAGTTTATGTTCCCATATGATATAGTTGTTCGGTGATATTTAAACTGAACCGCGTGCGAGTGAGTTTTCCCTGTACGTCATCGCCACGTCCCTAAATGCCATCTTCCGCTATTAAGGGCAGGGTTAAATGGAGTGAGCCTGTGAAACGGATTATGCGCTGTGGGGAGGTTGGTCAGGATATAATGCATAGATTTACACTCTGTATCAGCCCTATAATGATCATGTTGTTCAGTCCATTCGCATTGATTTTAATTTCCTTCATTGCTTGGAAAAGAAAAATAATTTGACGTCAAAGTTCCCAATTTCATAGCTAATTATTTTTGGGAGATTTTAATCTAACCTCACTATTGCGTATTTAGGAAACGTCATGTTCAAATGCAAAGTGGTGACCACGAGGGTCATTTCAAAAAGGAATATGGGGATTCTGAACTGAAGACAAACTGACTACGGTCACACCAGATGTACAAAGGACCTGGTGCGGTTTATAGTCGGGTTGCTTAGGATATTACTTCGTAAAGATCGTGACCTGCTGGCAACCACCTCGCTGGGGGTCTAATAACACCCCAGCCACCAGTCAGATTTTTGGACCGGATTCGGGGCCTTCGCGCACATCGCCGGAAGTGACATCATATATAGTAAAATAGATGTTGCCAAACATTTCGATTACATTTCGAAGTCTGCATAATACCTCTGTTGACCTAGCGTTAAAAAGAATTATCTGAAGATTATTTTCCCTGTTTATCTGGGCAGAGCTTATGAAAAGTAGTTCGCTCGCGTGCAACACTGAAGGAGTTGTTCGGCCGGATTCAAACGGAACCGTAGGCGTACGTGGGTTTTTTCCTATACGTCATAGCAACGTAGTAAAGGTCAACTTCCGCTATTGGAGGCAGGGATGGTAAATGAGCCTGCGAAATGGAGCATGCGCTGTGGGAAGGATGACCTGCTGGAGCAAAACACCAAACTTGGCGCATTCGTCACTTGAGTCTCAGAGAACAATATCAGAAGGGGTGCCACTTCATGTGGGACCTGTCATGCCCTCTTGTCCAGAACAAGGGCAAGGAAATACTATCCTTGAATGAATACCGTAGTTAGCTCCCCAGTGGCTACGTTATTTTCATTATTATTGAGGCTATAGGAAGCTGAAAATTTTCATAGTACAGTCTCGGACACAATGGTTGGTGCATTGGTAAAATGTTTTTATCCCTTCGGCATATATGTCGTCACGCTGTCCGGCTGGCTGGCTGGCTGGATGAACGACGTGACCGCTCTAAAAGGCGAGTCTTCAAATTTGGTATACTGCATTGTTGGGTGGTAAAGCACAAGCCTATTGAAATTGGGGACATTTTGGTGTTTTTGTAGTTTCCATGGCAACATAACGAAAAATATCCACATTACGACATGAATGCTCTAAAAGCCGAACCGTTGCAGCTGGAGACTTCAAATTTGGTACACAGCATTGTTGCATGCTAACGCACAAGCCTATTGAAATTGGGGACATTTTGTTGATTTTTGTGGTTTCCATGGCAACATAACGAAAAATATCCACATGACGACGTGAACGTTCAAAAAGCCGAACCGTTGCAGCTAGAGACTTCAAATTTGGTATACAGCAATGTTGGGTGGTAAAGCACAAGGCTATTGAAATTGGCTAAATTTGGGTGTTTTTGCTGTTTCCATGGCAACATAATGGAAAGTATCCACAGAATGAGGTTAATGCTTTAGAAACAGAACCATTGCAGCTAGACACTTCAAATTTGGTAGCATTATTGTGTGCTTGGTGTTTTTGCCGTTTCCATGGCAACAAATGGAAAATATCCACAGAATGACGTTAATGCTTTAGAATCCAAACCATTGCAGCTACACACTTCAAAGTTGGTAGCATATTGTGTGGTAAATCACAAGCCTATTGAAATTGGGTACATTTGTGACGATTGTGGGGTCTGTGTAAAAGGGTGCCCGGACAGAAGCCCCACGAACAATTCAGTCTTACAAGAAGATGATTTGATCTGAACACCAATGTTTGACTAACATCCTCTCCCTTCCCCAACCCCCTCCCCCCACCCCCTAATTTCACAAGATTTAGAAAGTCGGAAATTGGGAAAATTTTCTAAATTTCTAGCTGAGGTATTCTCTCCCGGTCCCAGTCCTCAAATCGGTCATTCTGTTTTTGTCCCCCGCCGCAACGCGGCCGGGGACTTTAAAATGGTTCTTGCTTCTATGTGTCCGTGCATGCACGGACATGTCCGTGCAAATACTTCGCAAGCAATAACTTCTAAATGCTTTGGCGGATTCCTCCGAAATTTGGCATCTGCATTCTTTGCGACAAGACGTCTCTTGGTATTACGTTTCAGCAAGATCCGCCTGTAGGTGACGCCACTGGGGTCTTGCTTCTATGTGTCCGTGCATGCACGGACATGTCCGTGCAAATACTTCGTAAGCAATAACTTCTAAATGCTTTGTCGGATTCCTCTGAAATTTGGCATCTGCATTCTTTGTGACAAGACGTCTCTTGGTATTACGTTTCAGCAAGATCCGCCTGTAGGTGGCGCCACTGGGTCTTGTTCCAATCTTTAGTGCATGTCCGTGCATGTCCGTGCAAATACTTCGTAAGCGATAACTCCTAAATACTTTGTCGGATTCCTCCGAAATTTGGCATCTGCATTCTTTGCGAAAAGACGTCTGTTGGTATTACGTTTCAGCAAGATCCGCCTGTAGGTGGCGCCACTGGGTCTTGTACCAATCTTTAGTGCATGTCCGTGCAAATACTTCGTAAGCGATAACTCCTAAATGCTTTGTCGGATTCCTCCGAAATTTGGCATCTGCATTCTTTGCGACAAGACGTCTCTTGGTATTACGTTTCATTAAGATCTGCCTGTAGGTGGCGCCACTGGGTCTTGTTCCAATCTTTAGTGCATGTCCGTGCATGTCCGTGCAAATACTTCGTAAGCGATAACTCCTAAATGCTTTGTCGGATTCCTCCGAAATTTGGCATCTGCATTCTTTGCGACAAGACGTCTCTTGGTATTACGTTTCAGCAAGACCCGCCTGTGGGTGGCGCCACTGGGTCTTGTACCAATCTTTAGCGCATGTCCGTGCAAATACTTCATAAGCGATAACTCCTAAATGCTTTGTCGGATTCCTCCGAAATTTGGCATCTGCATTCTTTGCGACAAGACGTCTGTTGGTATTACGTTTCAGCAAGATCCGCTGTAGGTGGCGCCACTGGGTCTTGTTTCAATCTTTAGTGCATGTCCGTGGATGTTCGTGCAAATGCTTCATAAGCGATAACTCCTAAATGCTTTGTCGGATTCCTCCGAAATTTGGCATCTGCATTCTTTGCGACAAGACGTCTGTTGTTATTACGTTTCAGCAAGATCCGCCTGTAGGTGGCGCCACTGAGTCTTGTTCCAATATTTAGTGCATGTCCGTGCAAATACTGCGTAAGCGATAACTCCTAAATGCTTTGTCGGATTCCTCCGAAATTTGGCATCTGCATTCTTTGCGACAAGACGTCGCTGGTATTACGTTTCGGCAAGATCCGTCTGTAGATGGCGCCACTGGGTCTTGTTCCAATCTTTAATGCATGTCCGTTCATGTTTGTTCAAATCCTTCGCGAGCGATAACTTTCGAACAATTTGTCGGATTTCTTCGAAATTTGGTAAATGCATTCCTGCGACAAAACACCGTTGGTGATGCGTTTCAGCAAAATCCACCCGGAGGTGGCGCCACTAGAGTTCATTCCATTATTCCATGCTGCAAGTGATAACTTTCTGGGTAACATGAGAAACGTTGCGGCTCATCGGATTCTTCTCAAATTTGGCATGCATTTACCATGCCAGGAGCTGTTGCTTGGGATTGCCTTTCGCTCACTTGCACTCACAGGTGGCACCACCTGGTGGCAACATCACAAATTCGTTTCCGGGTAATAACTTGAGAACTGACCATCGGATTCTTCTCAAATTTTGTATGAATGTGCCGTGACATAAGATGTCGCTTGATAATGCATTTCACTGACTTGCGCCTAGAGGTGGCGTCACCTGGTGTCAAAATCTAAATTTGGTTTCTGGGCAATAACTTGAGGACCCTCATCGGATTCTTCTCAAATTTGGTATGCAGATGTCCCACGATACCATGTTCCTTGGGATTGTATTTTTCCCGCTTCTGCCTACAGGTGGCGTCTCCTGGTGGAAAAATTTGTTTTCGGGCAATAATTTGGCAACTGCTCATCAGATTATTCTCAAATTTTGTGTTCATATGTGACCCGCCCCAAATAACATGAACACCGGTGGGCATCTAGTACCGGCAATAACTTGAGGACCCCTCTTCAGAGTCTCAAAGTTCATATGCCGATACCATGACATGAGATGTCATTTGGGATTGTGTTTTGCCTGCTTGCACCTACATGTACAGGTGGTGACATGCCATGAGTTGTCTCTTGGGGTTGCATTTCAGTTACATAATTTTCATGCTACATGGTAAAGAAAATATATTACAGTAGCAATCAACATTCAGTCAGCCATTCGGAGTTGATCTCAAAACCTGGGAAGGTGGAAAGACCCCTCTGCTTCTTACGCCTGTGAAGTGGCTGTTGCCATCCTCATGAATATCTTCTGAAACCGACAGCGCTTATAAATATTGCTGCCATTTTGGCGGGGGACCTAGCATCCTCTGGCTGCTTGTAATATTGAATATAATTGTTTTAATATCTTATGCTGGGAGGTGATTACCTCCATTTGACATATGCAAGTAAATGCACTTGAATTTGCTTATTTCGTCCACGTCACTTGTGGCAGTGTGCCGTGCTGACATCTCTTAGCTGTGAACTGGTCGATCTTCACTTTACTTGAATAAAACGCTCTGACAGTGTTCGGTTTGTTCTTTTCTGTGCAAGGGAAAGTAAGCTTGCGCAACAGTGAAACTTTGCACAGTAGCTAAACTTTCACACTGCAATTTTATTTCAAAATATCAAGAAAAATCCACCAGGTAGTTTTCCGTGAATAGCAAAAACAAAAACCAGATAGGCAATTTGCAAGTTAAATTTTCATGTCCCGGCGCGAAGCCTGCATGTTATAACACTCAGACGGGCCAACGTCATAATGACAATGACGTCCGAATTTAACCTGTAAATTGCCTGTCGGAGTTTTGTTTTACTATTCACGGAGAACTGCGGGGAGGATTTTCTTGATATTTTTAAATAAAATTGCACTCTGAGAGTTTAGCTACTGTGCACAGTTTCACTGTTGAGCAAGTATATTTTTCCGAAATATGGATGATAACCTCACGGATATATTAGGTGGGACAGATCGCGCTGTACGGCCATCCGACCTATTATCATTATAATTTGAAGGTTTTTCTCCAATATTTTAAAAAACTATTTCTTGAAATGAAACTAAAACTAGCTCAGGAAATCCTGAGCTCATCATCTTTTCCCGATATGCATGCCGTCCATGATCCCACTCCTCACTGCACATGCGGGTGCTATATTTAGCTCGACTTTTCAGCCATCTTTTCTCTTTGCACAGGACCAGTTATCGAACAACCATCGGGAGCAAGAATTTCACGTTAAAGAACGCGTCTTTGCCTTTTATATACGAGGAACGTTAGTTGGTACTCTTGTGTGAAAGATAAAATGAGCATTGTCCATGTTGTATACGAAAATAATTCACCGTCTAGAAGACAAGGAAGTAGATTGAACTTTGTACCCCCGCCACAACACGGGGAATCCCGAAATTTTTTTTGGGGGGGGGAGAAAAAATATTTTATTTAATTTTCGGACTTTAGTCGGTACCCATCTTTTGATATTTTGCATGACAATCATAAATGATTCCATCTTCTTCTGAGATCTAATCACGAGCGTTACACCTGCGCGTGAATTTCGTGTCCGATTACTGATCTGTCCGATGACGGGTTGGATACCCGTACGATATGGCGTAGACGTGATAAATGCTCCTCTTATCAGAGCGGGTGGTTGGTGGGTGCCCGCCCCTTTTATCTCCTGTTGTCTCTAGCCAACTTTCCATACAAATAAACATGAGTGTTTTTCCCCCAACTACTTCTGTTTCCCTTTATTGAATGCCCTTCATCTGTCTATACCGGAGATTTATATTACTCATGTGAAAGGGACGGCAAGTTCACACTAGACCGGTGGGATCAAGTGTGGCCGTGGCCTCTAGTCTTGAGTTTTGTTAGACAATCTACCTGTATTGAAATTCCATTGTGTACCATTTCATATGAATCTATGCAAATTCTTAAGAACGGCAATGCGAATGAATAGCAATTTTTCCCCTGAGAAAGTGGCACTCGTAACCGTTTGAAATTAAAAGTGTTTTTCGACCACATCTTGATCATTTAATGTTACTTGTTATGCTGGCGTCACTTTTTGGCGTGGTCTCCGGCGTCACTTTTCGACGTAAAACGCCATGGTATGCTTGTTGCAAGGTTTTGTAACCCATAAATGAAAAATTGTCTCATTCTGTCACAAAAGCAGCTTCAAACTGCTTTAGGAGAATAGTGTGATCACCCCTTGACATAAATATACGATCAGGCTGCTCGGATAAGTAGTATATAGACGGGATATTGGCTCTTTGGCGCTTCACTGCGCATGCGCAGAAAAAAACGGAAGTGGGCATG
The DNA here is from genome assembly GCA_036873755.1 of Hanleya hanleyi. Classification (NCBI taxonomy): domain Eukaryota; kingdom Metazoa; phylum Mollusca; class Polyplacophora; order Lepidopleurida; family Hanleyidae; genus Hanleya; species Hanleya hanleyi. The sequence goes on from JAVTVY010004728.1 coordinate 32,982, forward strand.
GTGGGTCTGCGCAGGTGTTCTGCGCAAGTCCCACTGCGCAAGTGTGTGGCGTAACTTCCGGTCAAGTGACCTTTGGGGGATGTATTCCTCCGCAGTGATGCGGCCGGCGGTGATGCGGTCGCGAGAAAAAGCCTCCGTGGACAGAAAGTAGTCCCAAATCCGCGGGGAGCCGGGGGAAATTCTCCGGCAATCTTCGGGACATTTTGAGGGCGAGAGGGGCCCCTAGTGGACCGATTGGGTCGAGTGAGGTGTCAAAGTGAAGCGCTCCTCAAGGACGATCAAGTCGTGGGTGGGTGCATGTAAATTGAGGATTTGTCCCCGAAAATATAAAAAGCGGAACACGAACTTTACCTCTACAATAGGGGAAAACCCCTATCAACCATGTCCAAAAGGGCTAATATCGGTCTCCGGCTTATCGGGGCCTACCTATCAAGTCATGGGTGGGTGTATGTAAAATCAGGATTTGTCCCCGAAAATATAAAAAGCAGAACACGGACTTTACCCCTAAAATAGGGGCCTGATTCGCACATTTGCATCTATACGGAAAAATACCTGTATGGGGTATGGAGATGGTCATTTTTTGTGGATTTTACTATGGGTTGTGGGGTCTTGTTATCTTCGACTCACCACGTAAAACACGATGGGAAGGGTCTCGAAGCTAAGCGGTGAAATTTTTCGAAAAGTTCACAGAGGTCTGGATAGGCCCATAGGCCTACTGGCTCAGTGAATATATCCATACTGGGCAATTCACACATGTTCATTGCGATATGGGTTGTGGTGTCTTGTTTTTCACGTCTCAACACGTAGAACACGATGGGCGGGGTCCAGAAGTTAAGCGGTGATATTTTTTGAAAAAGTCACTGTGCATGCGTAGTGGGTAAATAGCGCTGGGTGGACGTTTTGGGATCTAGGTGAGCCCCTAGTGGTCCGACGGTGTCGTATGAGGTCTTATTTTGAAGCTCTCGTGGACTAATGTATCCTCCGTTTTCAATATTCTGCGCATGCGCAGATTGACGCGACTTGCAATATAAGAACACGCCATTCTGACTCTACCCCACAAAAGCTTCACTTTGACACCTCCCACGACCCATCTGGACCAATAGTGGTCCATCTCTACCCCAAACACACCCCCACGCACCCCAAAATGCCTGCTTTCTATACTACAGCCAGACTGCGCATGCGCAGAATATTGAAAACGGACGATGCATTAGTTCAGTCGGAAGCTCCTCCACGAGAGCTTCAAAATAAGACCTCATACGATACCGTCGGACCACTATGGGCTCACCAAAACGTCCACCCAGCGCTATTTACCCACTACGCATGCGCACAGTAACTTTTTAAACAAATTTCACCGCTTAGCTTCGGGACCCCGCCCATCGTGTTCTACGTGTTGAGACGTGAAAAACAAGATCTCACAACCCATATCGCAATGAACATGTGCGAATTGCCCAGTATGGACCTATCCACTGAGCCAGTAGGCCTATGGGCCTATCCAGACCTCCGTGAATTTTCGAAAAATTTCACCGCTTAGCTCCGAGACCCTTCACATCGTATTTTACGTGGTGAGACGAAGAAAACAAGACCCCACAACCCATAGTAAAATCCACAAAAAATGCGCATGCGCAGTGAAGCGCCAAAGAGCCAATATCCCGTCTATATAGTGTGTGACGTCACTTCCGGTCACGTGATCTTTGGGGAGATGTATTCCTCCGCGGTGACGCGGTCGGCGGTGATGCGGTCTGGGGAAAAAGCCTCCGCGAAGAGAAAGTAGTCCCATATACGCTGGGAGCCGGGGGAAATTCTCCGGCAATCTTGGGGACATTTTGAGGGCGAGAGGGGCCCCTAGTGAACCGATTGGGTCGAATGAGGTGTCTAAGTGAAGCGCTCCTCCAGGGCGATCAAGTCGTGGGTGAGTGCATGTAAATTTAGGATTTTTCCCGAAAATATAAAAAGCGGAACATCCGTGAAATTTTTGAAAAATTTCACCGCTTAGCTCCGAGACCCTACCCATCGTGTTTTACGTGGTGAGACGAAGAAAACAAGATCCCACAACCGATAGCAAAATCCACAGAAATGACCACTCCTATACCCCATACAGGCATTTCCCATATGGATGCAAATGTGCGAATCAGGCCCTATTTTAGGGGTAAAGTCCGTGTTCCGCTTTTTATATCTTCGGGACAAATCCTCATTTTACATACACCCAACCTGCCTCCCTCAGCTGGCCCCGATAAGCCGGGGGACCGATATTACCCCTTTTGCATCTGGTTGATAGGGGTTTTCCCCAATTGTAGGGGTAAAGTCCGTGTTCCGCTTTTTATATTTTCGGGACAAATCCTAATTTTATATACACCCACTCCCCCACCCTGCCTCTCTCAACAGGCTCCGATAAGCCGGGGACCGATATTAGCCCTTTTGGACATGGTTGATAGGAGTTTTCTCCTATTGTAGGGGTAAAGTCCGTGTTTCGCTTTTTATATTTTCAGGACAAATCCGAAATTTACATGCACCCACACATGACTCGATCACCCTGGAAGAGCCCTCTCGCCCATTCGCAACTTCTCGGGGATCTCCGGTTTGAGATGTCCCTCGAAGGCCATTGACGCCATATTGGACTAGAGCGTGGTCACGTGTGTTTCGGTCTGTCAGGGAACTGTCAGCGACGTCACGGGAATTATATCTTGCCAATACGTGGCGTGTGTACCATTTAAACTGATGGTTTTCTATTGAAACGTGCTTCGAATGAAAAGAATAAACAGTTTTTAAAATATCTGACGTAAATCAGAGACTCGCAGGGAAATATTTGCTGCTCGGGGATTAAGGCTTCCGCGAGAGTGATTGGGCTTCGGAGCCGCGTCACATCTGGAGATTCATAGGAAATTCATGTTGTCGTCCCCCGAGCGTAGAATCAGTCCCCTTCGTAGATTTCCGCTCGGGAGTTCCGAATGCCCTCTCGCCCTCATAATGTCCCGAAGATTGCCGGAGAATTTCCCCCGGCTCCGCACGTATTTGGGACTACTTTCTGTCCGCGGAGGGTTTTCCCGCGACCGTATCACCGCCGACTGCATCACCTTGGAAGAATACATCCCCCAAAGGTCACGCGTCCGGAAGTGAAGTCACACACTTGCGCAGTGGGACTTGCGCGGAACACCAGCGCACACCCACCATGCACACTTCCGGGCTTTTTTCTGCGCATGCGCAGTGAAGCGAATCTTCAGCATACATGTCAATTTCGGATGTGCTGGAATAAACAACAACCGCCCAAGTATGCTTCCCTGGGGGTACGCCGTGGATCACTGGCTTTGTCGGTGATATTTCACCTTCAATGTAAACACACTGTTGTCGACCGGTTTTGAGTATGATTTGAACTGATTCATAGCATTATTACAACAATGGCACAAATATGTGGTGACTGTGTTCATGTCAATTTGGCATAGAAACGACCATAGTGGATTTAAGAATTTAATACACAGATTAATATAGGATTATTCATTGAGTAGTATTGGCAACCGAATATCCATTTTCCATGTTAAAATCTCCATGTTAATAAAGCACACTGAAGCAAAATTATTTCGAATAGAACGTTGAGAGAAAATATGTATCCCTATATCATGTTTCTCTAGGTGCAGGAGCACGAAGAAACTATTGCAAATATTGAAAGAAATATTTCATTATTTTATAGTCTCGACCAAAACAAGTTTGCGCAGAGCAAGTGATCATCGCCGGTCCAAGACGTGCCCAGGAGCTAATCAAGTGGGAACCACTACAGAATGATCCGGCTATCATCGAGGCCCTAAACTCCGTCATCGATTGTCACTCCGTCAAGATCTTTATGTCGTACCCAGAAGCCTGGTGGGACAACCTGGTAATTAATTACAAATATCATATCTCCGATCTCCCTTCGCAGCGTTCAACGGAATACGGTCGCTTCAAGACCGATGACGGACAAGAGAGAGCCATGTTACTGCACTATATCAACGGAGACACCGATGTAGACTACTGGAACGAATTACGTAAATTCGAAGAGACTATTTCTTCGGAAGCAGTTCCTGCGGCTTACGCCGTAAGTAAGAAAGTTGCAGAACACGTGCATTATCATTTAGCGGAGATTTTCAACATAGATGTTAAGGACATCCCTGCTCCACTTGACGGGATAATGATTGTTTTGGGAGAGGATTCGTATGGTGGATCCATCCACTTTTATCGACATGGCTACAACTGGGACAACGTTCCGAAACTTATGAGGCGGCCATCAAAGACGGACAAAGTTTATGTGGTCTCGAATTCTTACGCCAGCTATATGGAGTCAGGATGGGCTGAAGGAAGCCTGTTAGCGACAGAAGATGTCCTCGAAGAATTTTTCTCTCCGTGCTTGTCCTAAGAATTGAAAACCTTAGGTTACGGCATGTTCGGCTGTCTATTGTAAATACAGTGAATACAGTTTTAGCCGGTATTAGCGTAATTTGCAGCAAAGGCATGATGCATGATTACTGTCTGCAGCTTAGGGTAGATTATCTACTTATTTTCTGAAAAAAAGAAAGAATCGTTAACATGTTATGGAATATTCCCCGACTATATCACCATTGGTATATTCGTTAAATTCATTCCATGGCATGCTATGGAATATTCCTTGCTATGTTGTCCAATATTTCGCTGGTGCTATAGTCGGGGAATATTCCATTACTTTTTGTTGTTGTGTACATGTCGGTACAGACGTGGATTGTGCAGATCTGCGTGAGAATCAACTTACCTTTGGCTTCTATATTCACTGCCAGGTGACGAACCATTTTAATTCCTTGGGCCAAATTATACAACCGATGTCCCAATTATAAAGGATAGCCTATGTGACATTTACAAAGGCAACTGTTTATATTCGAAGTTATCAACATACAGGAGGACAGAACGACGACCTGTTTGGGCAATGTTAAACTTTGTCACTGTTGCCAAATATACTAGCTGGTCAATAAATGTCGGCAATGTAGTTGGAACACCTATGATGATCCAGATGTCCAAAATATTATTCATACACACAGCTGGCAATTCTCCCTGTAGCCTTATGATATTCTTCTGATATATCTATACAAACGCTACAAGTACGCAAGAAAATGGTGAATCGTTTTTGGAAAATTTTCTCGTTCAAAATCACAGGCCCTCAAAACAAGAGTTTTGGGAGGGCGAAGAGTCGTTTTAGGGTGAAGTGTCGTAATATGTGGTCCCTATACATAACCCTATACTTTATATATACACACAATAACATGTCCTCAAAGCAAGAGTTTTGGGAGGATGAGGGGTGGTTTTAGGGTGAAGTGTCGAACTATGGTCTCTCTATACATGCCCCATAATTTATACACCAGGTGTGAAACGTGCTTTGGGTGAAACGAGAAATAAATGGTATACCCCAAGCAAAAGACACCAGCATATTCCAGCGTATTCTGTGTTCCCGTCGTCAAACTATTGAATTTGTGTATTTTTATACCTTTGCCGGCGATTCAAAATCCAAGCTCACTAGATCCGTTTTACCCGTCTCACAGAGCCCTTTCATCAAATTGAATTTGATTCTGATTGGTCAGGGCGTTGCGCCTCCGGCAACCATATTCCTACGAAGTAGGCTACAGATCGCAAATTGTCCGGTAATTAGTGAGTCAGTCAGTCAGTCAGTCCATCCGAATCCTTTCGTCGGCAAAATAAGGAGAACCGTGGACATTAGAACCTTGATTTTTGGCATGAACGTGCATTAGGGCATTGTTACCAGCAAGTTCTGAGCTGATCGAATTCTGATGAAAATTTGATTTATAATTAATTTTTTATTATTTATTGATGACTCGAGTGCACTGTCATGCCCACCGGGAACCCTTGGCTGTATGCTTCACTGTGACTTTTAAGCGCCTGGGACTAACTTCGGCCGCCCAGCACTAAAGCAAAAAAAAAAATGATGCGCCCAGCACTCGAAAATATCAGTAACGTTAATGGTACTTGCCAAAATATGTCGGCATTATACGTTTCCAGGTAGCTCTGCCATGTTTTCCCTAATAGTCCACGCCACGCTTCCCGAACATCTGCCGTAAATTGTTTGAAATATTCGGGAACCCTCGTGATCATGCTGGGCGCTGTTAGCCGGTGGTATTGCGGAAGGCTACCGAAATCCCAGAATCTCGCGTCAGGCGAGCTGTATATGCCACGATGCATGAAGGAAGCAAATCATTTGATCGGAGAATGGAGGTTGTTATTTCGTCTGCTGTGGAGTTTTACCGAGCCACGAATATCACTTGACATGTATTTTATAAATCATTGTCATGAAGCGCCAAGCAACTTTGAAAAACTTCTTCTCACAGAAGCGTCAGAGGTCCAATGAAGGTAAATCTTTTGTTGGCTTTCGGTGGTCGTTGTTGTTGTTCTAAAACGTCAGCTTCCAAAAAATATTTTAATTATATCTATATTAAAACACACATGCATGTGTGCGCTCGCTCGTACGCCATAATCAGTCTATTAGATCTACATGTACTATGAGATATCTATAATATGGCTAGTTTAACAGTACACTTGAATCTAGTATTAAACTGGAGATTCCTGAGTAATCTATTTTTGTCCCCCGCCGCAACGCGGCCGGGGACTTTAAAATGGTTCTTGCTTCTATGTGTCCGTGCAAATACTTCGCAAGCAATAACTTCTAAATGCTTTGTCGGATTCCTCCGAAATTTGGCATCTGCATTCTTTGCGACAAGACGTCTCTTGGTATTACGTTTCAGCAAGATCCGCCTGTAGGTGGCGCCACTGGGGTCTTGCTTCTATGTGTCCGTGCATGCACGGACATGTCCGTGCAAATACTTTGTAAGCAATAACTTCTAAATGCTTTGTCGGATTCCTCAGAAATTTGGCATCTGCATTCTTTGCGACAAGACGTCTCTTGGTATTACGTTTCAGCAAGATCCGCCTGTAGGTGGCGCCACTGGGTCTTGTTCCAATCTTTAATGCATGTCCGTGCAAATACTTCGTAAGCGATAACTCCTAAATGCTTTGTCGGATTCCTCCGAAATTTGGCATCTGCATTCTTTGCGACAAGACGTCTGTTGGTATTACGTTTCAGCAAGATCCGCCTGTAGGTGGCGGCACTGGGTCTTGTTCCAATCTTTAGTGCATGTTCGTGCAAATGCTTCATAAGCGATAACTCCTAAATGCTTTGTCGGATTCCTCCGAAATTTGGCATCTACATTCTTTGCGACAAGACGTCTGTTGGTATTACGTTTCAGCAAGATCCGCCTGTAGGTGGTGCCACTGGGTCTTGTTCCAATATTTAGAGCATGTCCGTGCAAATACTGCGTAAGCGATAACTCCTAAATGCTTTGTCGGATTCCTCCGAAATTTGCCATCTGCATTCTTTGCGACAAGACGTCGCTGGTATTACGTTTCAGCAAGATCCGCCTGTAGGTGGCGCCACTGGGTCTTGTTCCAATCTTTAATGCATGTCCGTTCATGTTTGTTCAAATCCTTCGGAAGCGATAACTTTCGAACAATTTGTCGGATTTCTTTGAAATTTGGTAAATGCATTCCCTGCGACAAAACACCGTTGGTGATGCGTTTCAGCAAAATCCACCCGGAGGTGGCGCCACTAGAGTTCATTCCATTATTCCATGCTGCAAGTGATAACTTAGAAACACTTGTTCGAATTTCTTTGAAATATCCTACATATGTACCTTTCTGGGTAACATGAGAAACGTTGCGGCTCATCGGATTCTTCTCAAATTTGGCATGCATTTACCATGCCAGGAGCTGTTGCTTGGGATTGCCTTTCGCTCACTTGCACTCACAGGTGGCGCCACCTGGTGGCAACATCACAAATTCTTTTCCGGGTAATAACTTGAGAACTGACCATCGGATTCTTCTCAAATTTTGTATGAATGTACCGTGACATAAGATGTTGCTTGATAATGCATTTCACTGACTTGCGCCTAGAGGTGGCGTCACCTGGTGTCAAAATCTAAATTTGGTTCCTGGGCAATAACTTGAGGACCCTCATCGGATTCTTCTCAAATTTGGTATGCAGATGTCCCCACAATACCATGTTCCTTGGGATTGTATTTTTCCCGCTTCTGCCTACAGGTGGCGTCTCCTGGTGGAAAATTTGTTTCCGGGCAATAATTTGGCAACTGCTCATCAGATTATTTTCAAATTTTGTATTCATATGTGACCCGCCCCAAATAGCATGAACACCGGTGGGCATCTAGTACCGGCAATAACTTGAGGACCCCTCTTCAGAGTCTCAAAGTTCATATGCCGATACCATGACATGAGATGTCATTTGGGATTGTGTTTTGGCTGCTTGCACCTACAGGTGGTGACTCCTTGTGGCAAAGTCTAAATTTGGTTTCTGGGCAATAGGTTGAGGATGCCTTCATATTCTTGTCAAATTTAGTTTGCAGATAATATGCCATGAATTGTCTCTTGGGGTTGCATTTCGGTTACATAATTTTCATGCTACATGGTAAAGAAAATATATTACAGTAGCAATCAACATTCAGTCAGCCATTCGGAGTTGATCTCAAAACCTGGGAAGGTGGAAATTAGACCCCTCTGCTTCTTACGCCTGTGAAGTAGCTGTTGCCATCCTCATGAATATCTTCTGAAACCGACAGCGCTTATAAATATTGCTGCCATTTTGGCGGGGGACCTAGCATCCTCTGGCTGCTTGTTAGCCTAACTGACCATACATTGTAATGTTGACACACATTCCGATGGTATCCGTTTTCACTCATTTGCTGGTCTTGGAATTCCGTTGAGATTGAAGGCATATTATACTGCATGTTTTATATATCCAGCCTATACAACATTGCATAATTTCTTCAGTTCAGTCATTAGTTAAAAAATGTTCTACCTCAAAAAGAAATAAAAAATGACTGGATTTTGTGAGAGAAATTACTAAATTTAAACACAACAATGACCCTATTATCTGTTATTACTGAAGAAATCGATAATAAAATCATCGTTGTGTTTTAAATTCAGTAACCTATAATCAGTTGTTTATTTTTTTCGTGTGTGCTTTATTGTTCATTGATTATTATTATGTACTCTCTTCAGATGAGGTACCTTGAAGTTGAATGCCAAATAAATATATCCATGGAGAATGGCTCTCTAGTGATGCCTGATTTGATTCTTGCATTCTAACAAATCTCTGATCTTGACCTTTCTCACTTCAAATTTGTTTTCCAGTTTCCTGTCTTATTTGGGACTAGAAACATTTACTTCTCAACTGCTCTGACAGAGCATCATTCCCTACGCTAATTTTAAAAAAAATCGCCTAATGCCGAGAAGGGGGGAGGTACCCCGCTCTCTCGGACTCTCCCCCCAACACCTCGTGCTGTACTGCTGGGCTGATCAGTGTTCAGGGTAATAGAAACTGAGGGCGATAATAGTTGCTACGCTAACGACTCACCAGCGGTGACATCTGGAAAAGTTAATAGTTCCCACTGTCAATTAGAGACGCTATATAAATTCTCTCATGGTAGCACACAGGGCCCCCAAGTCATCTCTCGAGAACACACTTAAATTATATCAAACCCTATTTCGTAGATCCTGTGACGTTAGTCACACTGCCATGTG
>JAVTVY010004729.1:0-42453 GCA_036873755.1 Hanleya hanleyi
AATATAGGAACGTAGTGAGTAAGATCCTACATATAATAAACAACCTTAAGGTTGACGACAGCACCATAATGTCAAAGTCTAACCATTGGTGTAACGGTTAATATAGGAATAAAGTACTTGATGGAGAAAGTCGGAAAAACTGTCCCACAAGTACACCACGAAGACATTGTGTTGATCAAGCACAATCCTAAGGTAAATGGATCTCAACATAATGTTAGTGTGATAAAGTCAACATGGCTCTGTGTTAACACTGTGCTGAATTCAATTAAAGGCGACTAGTCCGTCATTCACAATCCCGCCGTCGTCCTCAGAGAATATCCATGTCCATAATCCAAAGACCTATTCCATATAGCAGTATTTAACCAAATACTGCTGATTCCAATACAATTTTGATATTCTGAACTCCAGACTGGAAACAGCAAGGTCTGGACAGAACTCTCTTCGTAGAGTAAAGACGAACCTAAGTAAATCACATTGTGAAAAACCCGAGAGGAATTGATACAAGTGGAAAGTTGACGCCAAACGAACGGACTTCCCCTCCCACCGATGATCGACGATGGAGAATCAAAGGAAGTGCCGATGAATGGATATAAAATATGCAACTCGCAAATGAAGAAATGACGTGACAAACGGCGTTATGGCGTACCGGAAACGTCTAACCGATGTAATAAAATGACGCACAGGCGTATGAGAGACACAGGACGGTGTAATGAACATGTCGTCAAGGTGTAATAGGAAAGCGTAATGTGAAAAATGCGAGAAAAACGTTGTATATGATAAACAACGTAGTGATTTCCTCATTCACAACAACTTAATGTATATACATGCTCATCATGGAGCAGGATACAACTTATAAAAGCACACGACGTAACAGAAGAGCGTTGCAAACAGTAACCCCGAAGTCGATTATAATAATTTTCCTTCTCTTTAAACGCAGTAGAGATGAACATATTAAATGTTTGTAGCGTTAATCACCAAATGTAAGCTCAATGAGATAAATGGGATTATGGATCTTTGTGTCAGTGAAGATGAATAATGTAACAATGAACATGGTTACATTATGACCTCTCCCGATGTAATTTGTCTCCTGTACATGAACTTCAGTACTGGAGTTTTATATGGAGAGAATATAAAACATTTACAACAATGTTACTATTAATAACCAAATAGTCACACAACCGACATCCAGAACAAAGATTTTTCAGGTAACCAAGAAAGATCCTTAAAGAATTTTAAATTCCCGAAGAGAGGAAATACATTTATCTCTCGCCGGCAGGAAAGTGAGGTTATTCAAAAAAATTTTATAATTTGAAATGACCTAGCACGAACAATTTGTCGAGAAGAACAGTAGGAACATTACTAAAAAAGCAGTTTGATGCTCTAGTAGACTGTACCGGTAATACATACCTGGTAGAAAGAAACCATAGAAGACTTCAAGACTCACGTGTCACTAGGCTTGATCCTTGGCCGGCCAATACCTTCCCACTCCCGCTAGTAATTTTAAATTTTCTCAAATGGAAGAAATTAAAATTAGTGCATAACTCCATCTGAATTATAAGCGTAATACAGTATACAGATGGAACCAACATGGTGTGAAATAAAACAAGCAATGTAATAATCAGACAATTGTGTTTCAAGAAAAATCACACTTTCACATAGTGGGTGAATAGGTTTACTCACTCACGTAAACCAGCATAAGTGGGTGAATAGGTTTACTCACTCACGTAAACCAGCACGTGATCTCATTGTTGTTCGACACACCCTTAATTACATAGAGAGATCAGTAAAGAAGCTCATTAAGATGCGACACAGGGTCGAAGTAAATAGGGTTGAGTTGTGATTACGTAACACAAATGCAACAATCATGCTTCATATTCAAGTCAGCATGAAAGACATAAAACCTCTGTAAGGTCTCTCTTGAATACAGGATATCAAAATCATACGTAATAAAACTTGATATCACAAGAGATTACATTTTGGTAGGACCAAGGAACTGAATGTATGAAAGTGAACCCACCAAAACTGCCAAGTCCGAACAGACGCAACAACAACAACAACAACATGAAAATTTGACGGCTGCAAATAAAGTATCCGATCTCTCCGGCGGGAAGAAACGAAAAACCCCCGCCGATGAGGATACAATTTACAACCCTACCTGAGATATACACAAACTCAATGCATAAAATTCATGAATCAACGAAACCAAACCTGATCGTTTATTGTAGAGATCACCATCGGCCTTCAAAACTCAGCACTAAAAGGCAAACTTACAGAAATGCCGGGAACTAAGTACGAATCTGTCACAAATTGAGCAATAAAAACGAGGTCGCGAGAGCCCGTAAAAACCCACACCAAACACAGCGGGTCGAACTCATTGTTCGTGTGAAGACGTGATATTGAATACACATTGTCTCCATCACGCAGGACTGTGTTATCAGATAAGCCCGATATTAATATTGACTTTAGAAAATATATCGGGTAATAATTTCAAGATATAAGAATTTTGAAAACTCCGACAAGAGACAATCAATTTCGCGACGTACGTCCGAGGACAATAAACACATGGCAGATGGAAAAACAGACCATGTGAAGTCTACAAAATTTGCCCAAACAAAATTTTGACAAGACAGAAATGTGAAAGAAAAACTATCCCCAAAATATTAATTTAATCACCATCGAACCATTGACAAAAATGACATAGGTGAGACAACATACGGCGAGGAAGTATTCCTTCGTCCGACATTTAATACGAGGATTATTCGAAGTAGACGGCATATCCGGCAGCAACGCTAAAAGCGCATCCAAATTATCCGAAAAACCATCATTGACGTATGTTCCTAACTTTACAATGAAGAAAAAGGAATCACAGATGAACTCGACGAGACCGGTGTAGGAGAACGTCGAGTCGAAGTACGAGAACGGCATACCGGAGAACGGGAGGGCCGAAAAATAGAACTAGAATTCCCGGTCTAATTCTCACCGATTTCGTAAGCAGTATGCACTATTTTAATAAGCAATAATCGTCGACAGATTGGATATTTAACGATGGAAATTGATTGAAATATCAAACATTTATAAACAATGTTTCTATCTGTTACCAAATCAACCTGTCTCAATCCACCATTATATCAGTTTGACCTCATACCCGATAATAGTCTAGTTGATAATATTTGATGGGATGAAAATAATGGTTTGTCTTTTAGATCATCACTTGTGACCATCCTCGTCAATGTGAATACTTTCAGTATATTTCCAATACAAATTAAACATTTATAAACAATGTTTCTATTTGTTACCCCAACTCAATCCTAAAATTGAAGTCCCGTAACATGTCATTTCGCTATTCTAGAATCGCCGATTCATCGGTAAACGAAACCGCAAGAGCAATTTTGACACTCAATGGTAGGTCTGAATAACCCACCATAAAACGAGAAACGGATTTAGAACTGCGTTATGAAATAAACCCGCAAAGGAGAAACAGACAAGACACGTTTATTCCGTTTAGGTAATGGAGTGTGAAAACAAAAAGACAAAGGAGAGGTCGAGCATGATATGCGAACCCACTGCATTTCATTGTCCGACGAGAACAATGGATTGCTAAGGCACGACAGGTTAGAGGAGTCTTTGTCGAAGTAGACAAAGGAACCGGTTTAACTGCATACATAGCCAAACCTAGACATGTAGGCTGTCTAACTAGACGTAGAACCGTCCCGCTAGTATATTTATAGAGGCGGGCGAGTTCTGATTACTAAGACAATGGGAAACATTTATATAATTGCAACGATAACTTCGATAGCATTCAGGTCAATTACAAGCAATTCCCAACAGACGTCTGTCGACTTCCGAAAGAAACGGGTCGCCAGACGCCTGTAAAGGTAAGCCCGACTAGCCTGGGCGAAATTTCCCCACGCTAACGGGTCTCTAATATACACTCGGCGAACTTCGCCGATAACACAACTCTTTACAAGAAAACCAAACCGTGTGGGCGTCCAAACTGGACCACCATTTCACACACGAATTACATGCATTAGATATCGGAATCTCAGACATAACTAATGAAAGAATTTCCGACAACAATGAAAGAATTTCCGACAAGAAATAACACAAGTCAAAACCGATAAGGATACTGAGGGTCGTTACAACAACAACCCAGGTTGTATAAACACTTCCTTCCTGATGTGTACTGGTCGAGGTACAACAGAGAATAGAGGGCGAGTATGGCTGCTGCAGAGTCTATATAGTAATCCTGCTGGAATGGGATGGGAGAGCTCTCCTAGGGGCGGACAACTCTCCGCTAGGGGAGCTAACTTTTAGTTTTAACTTCCGTTTTCTACGTTGTATCATCTTCCTGACGGAGATTAATGGCATAGAATTGAAACAGGTTTAAGATTTGGGAATCAAATTGAAGCTTTATTTCAGAGATATCCAAGTTGGCTTTTATTTACTTAGAATTAAATAGTGGATGTGTACTAACAGGTGGAACATTTTCAAAAAAAAAAATCACTTCCTCCGTCTTTCTTTTCTAATTTCACTAACCTGTCAGAACAGTTAAACGAGATGGTATTAATTCTGATCTGTCTGCTCTCATTCATACTGGATACCTCCCTCAGCACCATTGACGTACTCGTGTCAGGTTTTCCGTCAGTCAACAAATAAATCGCATCAACATCCCTCTCAGCAAAGGCAAGCTGCAACCATATCATTCAATATTATTTATTATAAAGTGTACATATATTACTCAAACTAGTGCCAGAATAGATTGTTAGGGATAAAAGAGTAATTATAGATTGGAGTGATAGACAATGGAAGGTATAAATTATTAGAAGAAAAGATTAGAAAATATTCTGACAGGTGACAGTCAGATTCTGAACATTTTTGTGCAGTGGTAGGCCTTTTCCCCAACAAGGTCGCAGGTTAGAAATTTTACAATCGTGAGAAAGCCATGTTCATAATTAGGTTGACAGAAGCATGATCAGTGTCATCTTCCATATGCACGTCTGTATAATCTGCACCACCCCTGCATACAAGCGTATACTGTGCAACTATTAATTCAACTGTATATTCAAAGTAACAGCCAATGAACGGACAACATTACACATTGCTCCGCCTTGTTCCGAGGCAAGCCAAATTTATACTGAGAATATGCTGAAGGATGATCTCTTTGATGTCAGTGAGGAAAGGACACCTGGGTGTCTCTCAAGTCAAAACAACATGGATAATTACAACTGATTTCACAGGGGGTGGAATATATGACACATTGCCTGGCTCCTGATTTGCTTAAATATGGGTATATTCGTAGAGGTCATGCAGTGACAAATGTAATTCAGAACTCCTAAATATTACAAGGCAAACCTGCTTCATGCCATGGTATAGCTTTGTCAGATGAACCATGGCTAGACATGATGGGTCAACCTGAGTGAACCAATGAAAAATAATTAGAAGCACTGTGTACCTGTATGGCCCTGAGTGTACAGGTGTTACCACTGGCCATCAGTCTGGATGACCACTTGACCGCATCGTGACAATGGTCATCTGTGGATGGGTGTAGTGAGCTCTTCCATGCTGCGCAGTCATTAGAGAAACTTATCAGATTGAAGCTGTAAAGGAACAAAATAAAATATGTTTAATACATTCATGACAAAGTACATTTTTTCATTATTGTATTTGAGATGAAGAATGTTGGTTCTCGTGAATTTACACTTTTATATTTGTTCAATTAAATTTCGTTACGTAGGTATTTCGCAGACTTCATGAATAGTTTAATCTAGCGTGAATTAACAACGATAATATTTGATTTCGTCCTAAATGCTATCCATGAAGAATTGCTTGGAATTAAGTTCTCCTGTGTTGGAGAAGCGACAGACATTCTGTTCTCGGTAAACATTACAACAACATCAACTTCCAAGAACACAAGTTTGTACTTTACAATACCTGGAAAAATTCCAGGAATTTGTTGTTGCGAAACAAAAGGGGAAGTGTGGATACAACATTTGCATAAGGTTTGTGAGGGGTGTCACTTCTCGCAAATTTAACAAGATGAATCACAAGCAAGAAAGTTTTGTGAAACACTGTTTATTTGCGAATGTTTATATGAAGGGTTTGTGACTGACTTTTATCATATCAAGACTCTGTGAAACAAGGCATATTTTTGTATTAATCTGCTGACTTCATCCTAAGAAATTTAATCACCCCAAAATGCACTTCCTGTGATTGAATTATTCAAGCATTTACCATACGATATAAACTGGTGCATATATGGTACATACTTTACTCCGTTACTGTGAAGTTGTTCCCAAATAAGAGAAGCCAGTTCTTTTTTCAGCTCCTGCATGTAGGGTTCCATGGAACCTGATGTGTCTATGAGGAATATACAGTTCTTCTCCACCACAGTTCCAAACACTCGATAACTGCCTGGAACAGAAGAATCACAAGTGAATATTGGCTGCACATCAACAAAACAGAAAGAATATGACAATTTCTGACTAGCAATGATTTCTAATTCCATAAATGAGTAGCCATGATTGGCTAATTGATGGTGATAGTTTTCATTGTGAATTGTTTATGTCGACAATGAACTAGTTTTCAATCAGCCAGTTATGAATCCCAAAATGTCAACATCTAATAAAACGCAGGAAAGAACCAATCAGAGATTGCTTAATTGTATGCCCCCCTTCCGCTTTAGTTTGACACTGCCCCGCCATTGTTCTGTTCTGTATTGGTTGATATTGCACGGACAAGAAACACACACGGACAGACAGACAAAGCGCTTTACTTTGCACAACTACAAGGCACTGGCCTCATATCATGCAAATTTCATGCCTGACCAAACAATATGGACCGAGATCCAGCCTGGACAAATATATATAAATATCCCATTCACTAAGGTTTGAAGAACAAAGGGCCAAAACTCTTGAAAATATAGCCGAAACGCAGACAAACTTCACGCTGGATAACTATGGGGCATTGACCACATATCATGCAAATTTCATAATTGTCCATACAATATTAACCAAGATCCAGCCCGGACAACTACCAATTCACGGAGATTTCAGGAACCAAGGGACATAACTCTTGAAAATATAACTGAAACGCGAAAAACTCTACGCTGCACTACTACGAGGCACTGGGCACATTTCATTCCTGTCCATCAAATATTAACCGAGATATTGCCCGGACAAGAAATTCGGATGGACAAACAGACGGGCGGACAGATGAACGGGCGGACAGATGAACGGACAGACGGATAAAGCGATCAATATATGCCCCCCTCTAGGTAGAGGGAGGGTGGGGGGGCATAATGAGAGTCAATTTTAGCAGAGATATTCTTGCACTAAACAACTACTCTGTGGACCCCATTTCCAGTTTGGGATCATTGTCCCAATAATCATGTCTTCTCCACAAGCATGACAAGGGTCTGACCAGGGAAGACCCGGAATAACTTGCTCAAGTATGTTTATTTTCATCTTCACAAATCCAGATGAATCCTAGTTCCTCACGGAGGATTTACCTGCACCTTTTCAGGGATTCAAAAGACTGAGTGAATAGAATTTAACATCATTTTCAACTATATTTCAGTCATATCACAACATTTGGGTCCTATTCTTTTTCACACCCAGGAATCCCACAGGGAGGGTCCTATTCCTTTTTACACCCATGAACCCCACGGGTGGGTTTCTGTTCCTTTTTACACCCGGGAAGCCCACAGGTGCCCCAGTTAGTCGCCTCTTACGACAAGCTGTCCGAGGTGCTGGGGACTATTTTGACCATGACCCGGGGCATGCACAATGACACCCCAGGTCAACCCCGGGAGGCCCAAGGGGCTGATTGATTCAAATGAGTTCTCAGGCTGATATTATGCCCCTATTCATACCTCACGGTTATTTCGGATTAGCATGTCTTTGTTTTTATTTTGACACCCGATGTCAGTTTCAGCCTGTGACGGAATTCAAACCAGCCAAAGCTCAAGCCTCATGGGATTGGTGGAACGAGCTGGCTGACCATACTTATTGATTGGTTCAATTTAGTAGAAACCTCTTCCATCTATTTACATCCAGAGCTGCTACAGGAAAATAACCAAGCTAGCTAGTCGGATGTATCGATACACTGGCTTGCAAGGCAGGGTTATTTCAGATGAGGGCCAACATTTTTGACAAATAAAGTATCTTTTATATCCTATACACATGTTCCACCTACCACTCAGGAGCCACTGTAGACGTTTGAGGTACCTCCTCAGGACCCTCTCTACCTGGTTCTCGTACTCCTGCAGTTCGTGGGGCAGTAACTGTAGATGTTTGATAGTCCCTTTAACATTGACACTGGGGAAGATGTTACAGTACCTGCAAAATATCACCAATTGTTATGTTTCCTTCCAGGAGAAACAGTGGCATGAACTAGAATCTTTGTAAAATAAATATAATTCAGTCTGGCTGGCTCAGATTTAATGCCGAAAGGAGGAACTTTGAAAATCGCAAAAAAAAAAAAAAAAAAAAAATTTACTGAATATTGGAAAAGCGGCACTCAAAAGAACAACCCAGATCAAATGGATGGGGTGACTTGTACATGTATTTGGTACACAGTAGCAGGGAGGGAATTTTTGCAAAATGTACTGCTAATTTGGTCCAATGCTTACTTTGCTGAGACCTGTTTATGCAGAGGTTTCACAGTTTTCTCCACATGTTTACAGTCCGGTCCAGAGACCAGGCGGTTCAGGTCCAGTTTCAGACGATTCAAACTGTACAACCGCATCCACTGGAAATAAAGAACAGAATAATTTAGAAAAAAATCACAATTTCAATTTTATTTGGGCTAGTCCTACACTGAACAGTCAAGTTCAGTGGCGAGCTGTAGTTTCATTCTGTGCAAAATCGGTATGAACAGGCCTGAAAATAAGCACTTGACATTTCTAATGCAACCCCATGCAAATCAGAATGAGATGGCCCCTCTTCATGTACACATATCAGGCCTCGATATAGTAGGCGATCGAACCGATCGATCACCCCTCGATCGCCTCAATGAGATTTCAGCAGAACGATAATTTGATCTCCCCGGTTATGTCGGGTGATCGGTAAAAAAGTTTATTGTGAACACCATGGTTCGGTTAACTTAAATTTAAAAGTATTATTATTGTCTACAATCACAATAGCGAAGAGATTTCAATCAAAAAAGCTTGTAATTGGCTAATCGCTGAGCTTGTTGCTGCCGATTTCAACCAATCGGCGTAGGTCGGTGTTACGCAGTGCAAATAAGTCGCCCATTTTGATAACTTTGGGACCGATCGTTCTCTCCATTTATGCAGAATTTTATACGAAAGAGTGAATAAATTCCAACATTAACACGTAATTAAGATTCTACAGATATTCCAGAAAGAAAGTGATGACAGGTCGGGCTATTTTTACGATATAATGCTCAATTTGGACCAGAAATATATGGGCTATCTAGCGACTGGTCCACAATCGTCGGGATTTGACAAGACGAAGTTTTTCTGTTGATAGTTTTAGGTTTCTGGTTATTTTTCTTGTAGTAACAATTATTTTATTTATTAACTATGCAAAAAAAAACCTTGACAAATACGGGTTGGGGGCTAGTCATGTCGTCATGTAATCTCTAGTTTTAGGTGATCGATTCAGGTGATCGATTGGTTACCTGGTTGATCTACTAGGAGATCAAAAAATCGATCACCGGGGTCAAAAATCAGGGGATCAATTTTTCGATCACCCCGTGCTGTCTTATTTCGAGGCCTGCATATGATGGGTTAAATAGACATGGTATGTACCATATTCTCTGTAATGTTAATGTGCTGTTCAGGCTTGTGGTATCTTCATAAATCTAGATAGGAGATAATCAGGAGCTGGTACAACTACCAGATCATGGGAATAGTAACCCCTGAGAGCTTGTGAATAAAGCGACTTTTACCATGTACAAAATGTTCCTGGTTAAGAATACATTACCAGGAATTTTGATGGAAGTGTGAAATTTATCCAGAGAGAATAGCGTGAGTTTTTAAGTCAAAATATCTTGTAGGCAAATGGAATATTTCTTAAGTTAATCTGCCTCAGGCAGATGTCAAAATCCTAGGCATTACACTTTAAGTACCTCTTTTGTAGTCATGATATCTTCTGATGAGGGCAGTGTGGCATGTTTGATTGCCTTGCGTACGGATCTGGTGCGGGGAAGGTTCTTCGCCAATGACCCAGTATTCTGACCTATTCGAAAGACCAGTCAAGTTGATATAAAATACAGTTAAGTTTCAATAGTCAAGAAGCAAAGCGGAAACTTATGTAC
This sequence comes from Hanleya hanleyi, assembly GCA_036873755.1. Lineage (NCBI taxonomy): Eukaryota > Metazoa > Mollusca > Polyplacophora > Lepidopleurida > Hanleyidae > Hanleya > Hanleya hanleyi. The sequence continues at coordinate 10,282 of JAVTVY010004729.1, forward strand.
ACATGTCCATATGCACAGTAATATGAAAATAATTGCAATAAAACTGAAACTTTATGCATATCAATTCAACTCAGATATGTTTATAGTTAGAAACTAGGGAGGAAACAATTGTTCCAAAACCTGGTTATTTTGCCAGAAAATACTGCAGTACCAGTAATGTGATTCTTCTCTTCTAAGTAGAAGTTTGTCGTTGATGATTTTCCATTCGGACGGACACGCAGCATGGGGTCCTTGGCCGAGGCTGACCTCTGACTCCTGAGTGCTGCAGAGAGAAAAGATAGAAATATTAAACAAATCTGCAGTAATACTGCTGGCCAGTTAGGGCTTGTCCACACACTAAGTACAGAGCACACACTGATTAAGTACAGAGCACACATTGAGTAATTACAGAGCACTCACTGACATGACTGAGTAAGTAAAGAGTACAGTAAGTACATGTCTAGTGTAGTATGTATATGGTCACTTACGTATCGGAAGCCTGTCAGTGTTGGGTGCAGCACTGTTAGGTCTCCAGGTCACTGACCTTTGCCTCTCCTTCTCTCTCTCCATCATACTCTGGAAAACAATGAAATTGCTTGATTATTAATGGACCATGTACAATGAACTGAATGCGATTCTCCACAAAACAGGAAATGAACCAATCATGAGCTGACTGGCTTTAGATTGAGAGAGAAAAATTGGTGGATACTTCATGTAAGGAAGCACGAGAGAGACTATAAGAGGGTGGAAAACCTGCACCATTCTCTTATTTTCAGCCGTACAAGTGCCATATTAATAAAACACAATGTGGTTCAAAGTAGTTTCTTTGTACAGCAGAGTACAGCTCTGTCTTTGTCAACGCTCTTTGCACCTTCTTAATGGAAGGAAATGAAGTTGACTTTTCAATTTGTCATCAGGAACATGACCTTTTCTCGGTACGGCAGAATGCAGCGGCACAATGGAAAATCAGAGAGTTTTCTTCTGCCGGCACTTTGAACCGGCAGAATGGAAAGAAGGGTGAGCCTAACCCTGTAACGTGACAATGAAGCGCATCAGAATGAACAGGTCTTTCTTGAGAGCGTCACTTTGCAACGTCACAATCAAAGTCAAATCCTGCTTACCAGCATCACAATATAACACAATGACTTTTTCCCTCTACGGCAGAATGGAACGGCACAATGGAAAATGAAAGACTCTCTCTCTTTCTGCCCGCCGGCACTTTGAACCGGCAGAATGAAAGGAAGGGTTGAGCCTAACCCTGTAACGTCACAATGAAGTCCGTCAGAATGAAGATGTCTTTGTTGAGAGCGTCACTTTGCAATGTCACAATCAAAGCCAATCCTGCTTTCTAATTGGAGGTAGTTGCTATACAAGGTACCTGTTTTGTCAGTACGGCAGAATGGAACGACACAATGAAAAATTTAAGACCATATTTTTCGAACCGACGCTGCAACGTCACAATGAAAGACAGTCCCTTTACCTCTTTACGGCAGAATGCAGCGACACAATGGAAGATGAGAGAATTTTCTTCTACCGACACTTTGAACCGGCAGAATGGAAGGAAGGGTGAGCCTAACCCTGTAACGTCACAATGAAGTGCGTCAGAATGAACATGTCTTTCTTCAGAGCGTCACTTTGCAACGTCACAATCAAAGTAAATCCTGCTTCTCAGCATCACATAACACAATCACTTTTTCCCTCTACGGCAGAATGGAACGGCACAATGGAAAATGAAAGACTTTCTTTCTGCCGGCACTTTGAAGCGACAGAATGGAAGAGAGCCTAACCCTGTAACGTCACAATGAAGTGCGTCAGAATGAACATGTCTTTCATCAGAGCGTCACTTTGCAACGTCACAATCAAAGTCAATCCTGCTTACCAGCATCACAATATAACACAATCACTTTTTCCCTTTACGACAGAATGGAATGGCACAATGGAAAATGAAAGACTTTCTTTCTGCCGGCACTTTGAAGCGACAGAATGGAAGGAAATAAAGTGTTTAATTGATCATCAGAAACATTACTTTTTCTCGGTACGGCAGAATGGCACGTCACAATGAAAAATTTAAGACCATCTTTTTTCGTACTGACGCTGCAGCGTCACAATGAAACACAGTCACTTTAGTTCTTTACGGCAGAATGCAGCGGCACAATGGAAAATCAGAGACTTTTCTTCTGCCGGCACTTTGAACCGGCAGAATGGAAGGAAAGGGTGAGCCTAACCCTGTAACGTCACAATGAAGTGCGTCAGAATGAAGATGTTTTTCTTGAGAGCGTCACTTTGCAACGTCACAATCAAAGCCAATCCTGCTTTCTAATTGGAGATAGTTGCTAAATAATTAGCTATTACACTATACAAGGTACAATTTGACATTCGACTTGACATACATTCCGTGACACTGCTTTGACACTCACCTAAACATACATTCCTCCCTAATACAGCTTTGACACCCGATTGCACGTACATTTTTCCCTAATACCGCTTTGACACTGCACTTCAGATATATTCCTTCCTAACAGTGCTTTGAAAGTCAACTTCAAGCACACTCATGCCTAACACCCAGCTTCAACATTACCCTAGTTACGCCTTGGTGGAGAAATTATCTGACTTCTATAGCTGAACTGACCCAAACCCTGATAGTTATGAAGCATACCTAACCCTAAGTCCTAATCCCGCTTTGACACTCGACCTGACATACATTCCTCCCTAACACCGCTTTGAGTCGACTTGACGTACATTCCTCTCTAACACCGCTTTGATACTCGACTTGACGTACATTACTCCCTAACAGCGCTTTGACAGTCGACTTCATGTACATTACTCCCTCACTCCGCTTTGACACTCGACTTCACATACATTCATCCCGAACACCGCTTTGACATTCGACTCAACGTACATTTTTCCCTAACACTGCTTTGACACTGCACTTCTATAGCTGAAATGACCCTAAACGTGATAGTTATGAAGCATACCTATCCCTAAGTCCTAATCCCGCTTTGACACTCGACCTGACATACATTCCTCCCTAACACCGCTTTGACACTTGACTTGACGTACTCCTCCCTAACACCGCTTTGACACTTGACTTGACGTACATTCCTCCCTAACACCGCTTTGACACTCGACTTTACATACATTCCTCCCTAACACCGGTTGACACTGGACTTCACGTACAATGCAACCCTAAGACTGCTTTGACATTCGACTCCACATACATTTTTCCCTAACACCGCTTTGACACTGCACTTCAGATATATTCCTTCCTAACAGTGCTTTGAAAGTCAACTTCAAGCACACTCATGCTGAACGCCCAGCTTCGACATTACCCTAGTTACGCTTTGGTGGAGAAATTATCTGACTTCTATAGCTGAAATGACCCTAAACCTGATAGTTATGAAGCATACCTAACCCTAAGTCCTAATACCGCTTTGACACTCAACATTACATACATTCCTCCCTAACACAGCTTTGACACTCGACTTCACATACATTCCTCCCTAACACAGCTTTGACAGTCGACTTCACATACATTCCTCCCTAACACCGCTTTGACATTCAACTTCAAATACATTCCTCCCTAACACCACTTTGACACTCGACTTCACATACATTCCTCCCTAACACCGCTTTGCCACTCGACTTGACATACATTCCTCCCTAACACTGGTTGACACTCGACTTGACGTACATTCCTCCCTAACACCGCTTTGACACTCGATTTGACATACATTCCTCCCTAACACCGCTTTGACACTCGACTTGACGTACATTCCTCCCTAACATCGCTTTGACACTCGACTTCACATACATTCCTCCCTAACGCCGCTTTGACACTTGACTCCACATACATTTCTCCCTAACAACAATTTGACATTCGACTTGACATACATTCCGTGACACTGCTTTGACACTCACCTAAACATACATTCCTCCCTAATACAGCTTTGACACTCGATGGCACGTACATTTTCCCCTAATACCGCTTTGACACTGCACTTCAGATATATTCCTTCCTAACAGTGCTTTGAAAGTCAATTCAAGCACACTCATGCTGAACGCCCAGCTTCGACATTACCCTAGTTACGCTTTGGTGGAGAAATTATCTGACTTCTATAGCTGAAATGACCCTAAACCTGATAGTTATGAAGCATACCTAACCCTAAGTCCTAATACCGCTTTGACACTCAACATTACATACATTCCTCCCTAACACCGCTTTGACACTCGACTTCACATACATTCCTCCCTAACACCGCTTTGACAGTCAACTTCACATACATTCCTCCCTAACACCGCTTTGACATTCAACTTCAAATACGTTCCTCCCTAACACCACTTTGACACTCGACTTCACAACACCACTTTGACACTCGACTTCACATACATTCCTCCCTAACACCGCTTTGCCACTCGACGTGACATACATTCCTCCCTAACACTGGTTGACACTCGACTTCACGTACATTCCTCCCTAACACCGCTTTGACACTCGATTTGACGTACATTCCTCCCTAACACCGCTTTGACACTCGACTTGACGTACATTCCTCCCTAACATCGCTTTGACACTCGACTTCACATACATTCCTCCCTAACACCGCTTTGACACTTGACTCCACGTACATTCCTCCCTAACAACAATTTGACATTCGACTTGACATACATTCCGTGACACTGCTTTGACACTCACCTAAACATACATTCCTCCCTAATACAGCTTTGACACTCGATTGCACGTACATTTTCCCTAATACCGCTTTGACACTGCACTTCAGATATATTCCTTCCTAACAGTGCTTTGAAAGTCAACTTCAAGCACACTCATGCCTAACACCCAGCTTCGACATTACCCTAGTTACGCTTTGGTGGAGAAATTATCTGACTTCTATAGCTGAACTGACCCTAAACCTGATAGTTATGAAGCATACCTAACCCTAAGTCCTAATCCCGCTTTGACACTCGACCTGACATACATTCCTCCCTAACACCGCTTTGACACTCGACTTCACATACATTCCTCCCTAACACTGCTTTGACAGTCGACTTCAAATACGTTCCTCCCTAACACCGCTTTGACACTCGACTTCACGTACATTCCTCCCTAACACCGCTTTGCCACTCGACTTCACATACATTCCTCCCTAACACTGGTTGACACTCGAATTCACGCACATTCCTCCCTAACACCGCTTTGACATTAGACTTGACGTACATTCCTCCCTAACACCGCTTTGACACTCGACTTGACATACATTCCTCCCTAACACTGGTTGACACTCGACTTCACGTACATTCCTCCCTAACACCGCTTTGACACTCGACTTGACATACATTCCTCCCTAACACTGGTTGACACTGCCAAACGCCGTAACGCCGTTTCTATGAAGAGATACATTACCGCAATAGTATAGGCCGACAGGCAAAGTGATTTACCACTCTCAGCCCGACCACCGACCCCTTATGGAAATGTTTCAAAAGCCGCTAAAAGACACTCTTCGCCAATTTCGTGATCCTTACATGGAAGATGCACCAAAATTACCAATACAAAACACAGCATCAAACAGACCAGATCCTTCGAAAATATGTTCCCTGAAATATTCGGGTCATTCCGGATGGCTTAAAGATTTATGACTTGAAACCGCCAACAAACACTCCACAGAAATGGAGTACTGATCAGGAGACATTCTCGGATTTAAGACCTGGTGACAGGGGGACGCACCGCCCCCTTCCCCTACTCCTTGCCTCCGCACTGGAGGATGTGTTCGGGTAATGATAACATGTGCAGAGAATCGGCCTATTTATATAACAATAAATATTTTTACAACTAATCTTTACATAATTTGTGACGAGACGTATTTTCCACAAAATACTTAAGTTTTAGAACCCAAGCAGCTGAACTCGCGGATCAGTACACAGGCTCTGCTTTACTTTCCAAGGTCTCGCATGCATGCAGATTAAGAGATAGAACAGCGACCAAAGAAACTATCCAAGTAGCTGAACTGACGGATCACTGAACACAGGCTCTGCTTTACTTTCCAATTAAGTAAAACAATTGAGCCTAAACTTGCCATACACATGCCATACACATGCCATACACATTGTCCATCATTTCACGATGGAGGGGATGTTTATGAATTGGTACACAACTGGAGTGGATGAAGCATGGCAAGGAAAGAATAATACATATCGGAAGGAAATACCAGGCGAGCTCTTTGGTAGCCTTGCTGTATATGTAGGCCTACATTTTTCAATCGATGTCAAATCCTCCTACATATATGTATGTAACATTGACACATTTTGTGTCTAAAAAAAATTAACAAAGAGTACGGTCAGTCTGTCACTTCATTCTTCCGATCACAGAAATCCTTGTATTTGAAATACTTGATACATTGAGAAAGTGACATTGTGCCGTGCACCCAAAAAAAAGAGAAATCCTTCTAGTTTTTATATTTTAAATAGATGATAAGTTGGAAATGTTGAATTGGATCGGTTGGATCATTCTGCCGTGATAAAAAAAAAGACTAATTAAATAGTTGATCAATTGAGAAAGTTTAATTGAGACATTCTGCCATGATAAAAAAAAACGAGTACAAGGCCATAATTTTCATTGTGCCATTCTGCCGTCTTCCCCAAATAAGGGAGACTACGGTCATTCTGCCGCTTCATTCTGCCGGCCACAGTAATAGTCCTATTTGTAAATACTTGATAAATTGAGAGAGCTTCATTGTGCCATAGTGCCGTCGCCAAAATAAAAGAAGGCCTACACGGCCACGATTTTCATTCTGCCATTCTGACGTCTCCCCCAAAACAGACAGCATACGGCCATTCTGTCGCTTCATTCTGCCGGTCACAGAAATATTCCTTGTTCAATGTCCATGTATCACGGTCTCCAACCACCACCACCCACCCACCCACCCACCCTATTAAAGTTGAATGCCATTGGCGTAAACGCCAATAAGGAGAGGATATCTCTCTCGTGCTTTCTTACATGAAGTATGGACCGAAAAATTTCAAGATAAACTGATTTTTTGACCATCGATCTGATACCCATATGAGATCTGAGTACAGTATCACCTAACAATTCCATCATATCAAGCCTGAGGACATTAAATCACCCTAATAATTCAATCACCTTACTAAAATTCATTCTAACATGCTCCACGTTATAGCCGTGCGCAGATTGGTCCAGACCTCAAAACATACGGAGATTATCACACGATAATCTTCATTTGTTTGTTGTGATCTCTTTCATTCACGTGCCGAACTGGTGACGTCTCATTCTTGTGATGCAGTGCTACAAAGTTGAGCGACGATTGGTTAGTTCACTGCGCAGTGGGCGGAGTTCACACAGCTGCAGCTCATGAACAGACAGCACGCGCGAGCATGGCCTGCAAACCAGTCATGAAAATCTTGCATCAAAATGGGATAAATTTGCAGAAAATTTGCCATTCCGCTTACGAAATGAGGAAATATTTATCATTGTGCATGTTAGAATGAAGTTAATGAGCTTCTTAGTGAATATTATCGCGTAATAATTTTTCGATGTTTAGTTTTAGACCTCATCGGTTTTTTGATTGACGGTCTAAAAGTAAACATCGAAAAATTATTACACGATACAATTCACTAATGCAGAAGTCGGGCTGCATTTTTAATACAATTCACTAAGGCGGTCATTAACTCCTAAATCATCCCCAAATTTGTGGACCTAATTTAATCGGTCATTCTAATAAAATTTGATAACCCCTGATTTTATGGTGGGTATTGGAGGATTTGCTGTAAATCTGACGGAGAGAAACCCAAACAGTCAAACTATTTCTGCCTCTACATTTTATAGTTCATCACAATACTAATTCTTTGGAAAAAAGGAAATAGTCCTTACCGGTACCATTTTTGCTGAAGCAGGTCGCCTGGATGCAGGTAAAGGTTTGGCTCTCTCTGCTGTGGGTAAAGTCTGCACTTCTTCCATATAATAATCATCCTGTGCAAAAGAATAACCCCTCAGTTAACTAATAAAAAGTTTATACTGTACCGAGGAAACTTCTTTTACTTTCAGTTCTAGTAACCGGAGTCAGGATTCTTGGGTATTGACATTAAAATAGAAGCAGAATCACTTTAAAAGCTGCAGACCCATACAGTAGCAAAAGAGTGAAGTACATCTTTGCTAGAGCATTTTGTGTCAAAAAAAAATTTCCATCAACATTTCAAATCTGGACTTCAACATATATCAGGGTTAAAGTTTTGCAGAATTAATTCCACATCTTGGGAATTCGATGATATCACCACATAAGGTCTACATTCTGTTCAACTTACAAATCGTTTCCTGTATTTTTTCTTGACAGATTCTACGAGTATGGCACATTTCCTGGAGAAGTTCACAGATTTGTCAATCTCGGCTGTAATGGCTTGAATGTCATCACTCTCTATGATACCTGTTGTACAACAATCAGAGTAATCAAATTTGATACAGTAATATTTAAAATAAATAGGTAGGGTGCTGTACTGGCAGGGCTGATCAGTGTCCAGGATAATAGGAACTGTAGACACTCTCGTGTTATGGCACATGTAGGCACCATCGTGATATGACTGAACAAAGTGCTGAAAACGACGTTAAATCCTACTCACTCACCCACTATTTTTTTGTGATTCTATTCCATGTATTGGTTGGAAAGGACTGTGTAAATTATGGTGTCACATTAGGGGAGACAAATCTTAAGTCGGGCTGCATTTTTAATACTATGAATTTGCAGAATGCCACATCATTCAATTCACAAACTGATGATATTTTGAAATCTTTAGCTTGCAGCTGTGAAAATGTGGAACACTTAAAGATAATGTACCTGTTTCTCTGAACCAATGGAATCGCCCCTTGCTGGCATGAGCCATGTTCCTCAAGCATTCAGCCGTTCTGGTGATGTTGGCGTAGCGACCGGGTATAGCACCATTGGCATCATAATCGTCCACATTAAACAGGATGGAGTGAAGTTTGACACCCTGTCCAGAGATCGACTCCTCTACATATGACACGGCTACATCCTGGGGCTGATCAGGGACACCGCTCGAGAACAGATAGATACCCTGAACAACTACAACACAAAACACAGACAAGGTTAAAATAACATGCCATTAAATCCACTATTGAACAACTTTTCGTTTCTCCATGATCATGTTTATTTTGTCGTGATCGTGGAGCTTGACAAGCTGTAATATGATCCAGGCTGTGTGAATCTGACTGTATATAAAGAAAATATCTGACCATCTGACATACGTTATGCCTTCTAATAAATCAATTGCTCTATTAAAATTCAAGCACTCCCAAAAATGAGGATGAAATATCAGTTTTTTCTAATATTAACCTAGAATACTTGAAATAACAAAGAAATAATGGATTATCTCAATTTCATGTTCTAATTGATCACCTGCTGATTTTAAGGTGGACAATTTCACTTCCTGTGATTGAATTACTAGAGGATTTTCTCATGGACGTCGCCAGGATTTCTTGAGAGGGGTTCATTTCCTACACTTAGTTATTAGAGAGCTCTGTACTGTGCTGTCTACAGTAGAAAAATAACATACAGTTGAACCTTGGGAGGGGTTGTTCACATCCAATGACCGCAAACCCCCCACTCCTAGCGATGCCCTTGTCTAAGAATATTTGCTAGTGATTTTGAGATCAATGGCAAATAACTTGCATGATCTAGAATCTGCAACTGTGATGTGAGTACAAACAATTCACAGGAATTCAGTGAATAATGCAGAAAATAATCAAGACAATTAACTTACACAGTCCGTGTTTTATCTCTTCATCATTCTCCACAGCCATTTTGTATGCCTGTAACCAGTTTCTGCTCCCGCCACACTGCATATCTAGTACCCACCTACAACAGCAATACACAAGTGAGCAAAATCTGCATCAATGGTTACTACAATATGCCTTCATAAGAGCGACTTTGCTTTTGTATTGCAACAAGTGCGCAACGATAGTACTAATCTAGCACACCAAGAGAGACAGAGAAACTGTAACAGCATGGAAGAGTATTATTACAGACTATGAGTCTGGTACTCCATTAAATGAGCAGGCTATTTATAACAACATAATTAATCCACAGAACTATTACCGAGTGAATGCTCTGCGCTGTATAATAGTCATTCTGAAACCAAAGAATACTAAACAAATCACGCAGATGAAACCTTTCTCAAGCCACATTCAAAGTTATTACCAGCACCTTTATTTTCCTATCTCTTTCAGACTTAAGCACCCATTGAGATAAATTATATTAATTCAATTAAAAGTTATCCCCTTACTTCCAAGCACTCTGCAGATTCTCTGGAGTTGGTTTGACCATTGTTGGTTTCCAAGCTTTTGTATTACTGCCAAACCTACAAATGGAAGATAACAACAGTTTCATGTATGTATTCAAGGCAAACCCAACTAATGAAATTCAAACTAATTTGAGTGAGAATCAGAAAAAAAAATCTGATATTCGTAACTAAAAACAATAGCTTTGGGAACGGAGTTTGCAAGGTCTAGCTAATAAATTCTAAATCCACACTACAATTTTTGTTCATATTTGTTGATAGAATTACTATTACAATTTATTCATTATTACATGTGTTACCTTTTATTGAAGAAAATATTCCAAAATATACAAGAGTTACTTATACAAGAGTTAACCTTTCTGGTTAATTTCATTTTGGCTGATTTCATTGGTTAAAACATTACTCGCTGTATATTATGTCTGACTGGTTGATTATCTTTGAATTGTTCTGTATATCTTATAGATACACATGGAACCTGTTGTAAACTACCATTCCTGATGATGACATGAATAAATATATGTCGGATTATTGATCTACAATATGCTTTTCGCTAATATTTTCGGAGTCACCTTCCTCCTGTATTATGTCAAGTTAATCAGTGGGGGATCCCAACACAAGAGTTAATTGACACTTAGGCGAGACCAATTTATTTTTGTGTTTTGCGGGCCTGCCGAAGTCAAAATTGGTCAAATCAGAATAAAAATAAAATTGAAAAATGGCACTTTTATTTTCACTACAAATTCCCGAAAGTGTTGAGTTCATCCGTTTTATTTCTGTGGACGCTTCCCGACGGTATAAAATATATATCATTTCATTTCCTCCAAAAGTATATCAAAAAAAAAAAGAAACAAAACATTTCGTTTTCTGATCCCGTTAGCGACTGCATGGCAAGATCTGTGGTTATTGTTGTATGTGTTGTTACAGCTACCGTAAATCGTTCTCGTATATTGTGACGATCATTTTAAAATTATATTAAACATTTATAAACAATGTTGGTATTTATTATCAAATCAAACCTGCTATAGTGTTGCCCTAATCCTCCTTTGAGATTCTGCTGTAGACTAAAAATTCTCACCCTCTGGAGCCTCAACCAATAGGTTACACTGCGCCTGCGCCCAAACGCACTTCCCCAAATCCTTTTTCTTCTATAAGCCTATAAGCGTGATGCGTGCAAGGCCGAGAAGAGTGCGGGGAGGCTGGGTCGGGCAGTCAAGACTATAGCAGGTTTGATTTGATAATAAATACCAACATTGTTTATAAATGTTTACTATTTATTGCTCAAATTTACACCTGCTATTGTGTTGCCCACTACCAACAGTAGGAGGTGGGCCTCGGCTTTGTTGAAGTGTGGCTGTAACCGCTGAGATGATCAGAGATGCATGGTACCGTAAATTGAACCCGTTAGTAAACCCTGGGCGTAAAGCACTGTAGGGGCTAAGGGGCAATTTCTAGTAAGACGGTAAGAAGGGTACAAGGACCGAGGCTTCTGAACCCGAATACTAGTGGAACCAACTGACCATGGTTGTGGTACGTTAATTGAACCCGTCAGTAAACCCTGGGCGTAAAGCACTGTAGGGGCTAAGGTGCAATTACTAGTGAGACGGTAAGAAGGGTATAAGGACCGGGGCTTCTGAACCCGAATAGTCTAGGGTACCAACGATATGCTCCAATCGCCAATTTCTTACTATGAAATTTTCTTGAATGTCCGACACTAGAGTTACCTAAAAAAATAAATACATTTATACTCACTGTATTTACTAGTGTCGGGGTCTTGCTAGCTGACTTGGCTGGTATTGGCGATTACCGATATGCCGTGTACTCTTAACCATCTTGCAGACTGGTCGGTCGGCTTGAGATCGGTACTGCCCCCCCCCCCCCTTTTCTTGAAGACTAGGCGACTACATGTTGGGCAGCAACGAGCGGCCCTAACATGGTCAGGTTGTCTGTTTGTACTGACAAGTCTCTCAGATAGAAATCTGTAAATGTGGAATTGGCACTCCAAGCACAGGTTTGGACAATGTCATCCAGCGATACGTTCTTCCATAAAGGCCATGATGTTGCGATGGCTCGTATTTCATGAGAAGATGCAGAGGCAAGCAGTGGGGGGGGGGGCATCGAGGGATAGTTCGTATGTCCATTTAATGGTCTTGCTCAACCAAGAGGCCACCGTATTCTTGGTAATGTCTTGAGTAGCCCTTGGGAGAAGAGAGAGCAGTAGTAGTCGACGAGAACCTCTGATAGGATCGGTACGGCTGAGGTAGTGACGTATTGCTCGTACTGGACACAGTAAGATGTCGTTATCAAGTCCTTGAACAAAATCTGATAATGCAGGGATGGAATACAGACGTTGAGTACAAGGTCCTTGTCGTACAGTCTCATTCTTGGCGATGAACTCAGGAACAGGGCGGAAGGATATGCGTGACCAGTCTGCCATCCAAGTCATCGATTTTCTTTCCAAGGCATGAAGCTCGGATACTCTAGACGCCAGGGCGAAGGCCGCTAGGAAGGCAGTCTTGTAGGAAACAGCTTTCATCGAGGCTGACTCTAGTGGTTCAAAGGGTGGGCGAAGGAATGCGCTGAGAACCACGCCAATGTCCCACTTTGATAATAGTTTCCGGGAACGACGGGACTGTAGTGCACAGGCATGTAGAAGAGCAGAGATATTGGGATCCAGGCTAATGTCGATGCCAGCAGATAACCGTAGAACCCGGGCCAAGGCTGATCGGTACCCTTCAATAGTGCTGCTTTTGTACTTCTTGTCTCGGTGTAGGTGAAGAAGAAATTCCGCCACTATAGGAAGAGAGGCAGTGTCGGGATCGGAGCCTCGCCGTCGACACCATGAGATGAAACATTTCCACTTAGACTGGTAAAGGTGTGATGTGGAAGGTCGGTTAGATGAAAACATCGTCTCTGCAACCTCTGCTGAAAATCCTTGTTCTGTGAGGGTATTCTGGATAATCTGCAGACGTGTAGGTTGAGCCACTGAGGGTTGTGATGGAGTATCCCGCAGGGTTGGCTTAACAGGTTGGCCCATACTGGTAGGCAACGTGGAGGGGCGGTGAGAAGAGGAATCAGAGCCGGAAACCACGGTCGACGAGGCCACCACGGAACGACGAGAAGAATGATGCAGTCATGTTGAACAATCTTCTGAAGTACTTCCTGCAGTAAGGCATTGGGTGGGTAGGCGTATGCAAGGAAGTTGTCCCAGCTGATCGATAGGGCATCGATGGCGTATGCTCGAGGGTCCAAAACCGGACTGACGAAGAGGGAAAGCTGTGCATTGTTCCTCGTCGCAAATAGGTCGATCAGAGGGTTCTCCCAGATGCTGGTGATATGTTGGAAGACCTCTGGGTGCAGTTGCCATTCCGTCTGTAGTACCGTGTCGGGACGAGATAGGCGATCTGCTAATACATTGAGCCGGCCTGGAACATGACGAGCATGTATGTGGCAGTGATGTTGTATCGCCCAGTCGTAGAGGGTCCAAACCATACGGAATGTTGGATAAGATCCGGTGGTACCCATCTTGTTGATATGAGCAATGACTTGTCTGTTGCGATGAGAAGAGACGAATTCTCCAGTAGATGACTCCACTGCTGGACTGCACAGATGACAGCTTTCATTCCAAGAGGTTGATATGAAGTTTGGCATCCGATGTTGACCATCTAACGGACATCTCTAGATCTTCTAGATGGGCTCCCCAACCTGTCTCGGATGCATCGGTGTAGAGACGGTATCGAGGAACTGGTGGTACAAACGGTACTCCCCGCATGACATTGTAACGGGACTGCCACCAAACCAGTTGTGGGTGTAGTGACGTCAACACCGGAACTAGTGGTTTGAGGAGTGAAGTTTGAAGACACTGATGCAAGTGGTATTGCAGGGGATGAACTTGGAGACGGCCATAGTGAGTGAGGTCTTGAGCGGATGTGAGCAGACCCACCAGACTCTGCCATGACTTGAGGGGCTGTGCGGGTGATGCAAGTGGTATTGCAGGGGATGAACTTGGAGACGGCCATAGTGAGTGAGGTCTTGAGCGGATGTGAGCAGACCCACCAGACTCTGCCATGACTTGAGGGGCTGTGCGGGTGAGGTCAAGAAGACTCGAACCATCGACTGAATGTTGGTCCAACGGTCTTCCGGGGGTCGTGCCAACTGTTGAAGTGTGTTGAATACTGCCCCGATGAACTGACGGCATTGAGCCGGTTCCAACTCTGACTTCTGAGGATGAGGAATGAAGCCGAGATGTTGAAGGATGAGTAGAACGAATCGGATCTGAGCATTGAGTAGAGACTTGTCCTGAGCCCAGATGAAAATGTCGTCTATGTAAACTTCTATGTGAATGCCCCGTAGATGCAGGAACGCTATGGCTGGTGCTGTGATGCGGGTGAAAAGCCATGGTGCGATGTTGACTCCAACCGGGAGCACCTGCCACTCGAAACGTCGACCGCCGACGGTGAAGCGTAGGTATCGACGGTGTCGAAGATGAATGGGTATGTGCAGATAAGCGTCTTGTAGATCGATGGAGGCCAGCCAATCCCTTTGATGTAGACGGGCCCGGATCGATGAAATCGACGTCATCTTGAAATGCGGAGGTGGTGACAGGTACAGCTTGTCGAGACATCTCAGGTTGATAATCATACGCATCTGGTCGGAATTCTTTTTCGGAACCAGGAAAACACGGCTGTAGAAACCGACTGTGTTCTCGGCCTGAGGTAACTCTCTGACTGCACCTTTGCACCTTTTGTGATGAGTGTGGTGATGGATGTGTCTGAACGTGTCCTGAAGGAACTGGTAGCAGTGATGGACGAGGACGGGATATGAGCACGGGATGGTCCTGGAAGGTGAAGCGAAATCCCTCTCTTGATGTCCTTAGAATCCATACATCGTCTGTAATGAGCTGCCAATTTTCCCAGAAATGCTGCAGACGGCCTCCGACGATAGGATGAGTGAAATGACGGAAGGCGGACAGACGAAAGGAATGAGTACTGTCACTTGTTGGAGGCACCTCTGCCTCTGCCTCTACCTCTGGGGGCTCCGCGTCGACGTCCACGGGTAGCTGAAGGCTTGGCAAAGAGACGAAAATTATCCGAAGTAGTCTCTCGTGAATTTGTCTTCTGAGCTGAACCTCGATTCCTCTGGATAGATGCAGTCGAGGTAGGAGCTGAGTGACGAGAAGCAGCGGCCAGAAGTCTAGATGTTCTCTCCTCCCGAATACCAAGCATGATAGACTGAATTGCGTTGTTGAACAAAAACTTGGAATTCAACGGCTGGCGGATCAAGGTGTTTTGAGCAGATACTGGAACTTCGGCTTTAGTATTATGTAAGATTGCCTTGCGCTGAGATTGAAGAAGGGCAGCATACGAGAAAGCGGAAGCCTCGATCACATGGCAATTAGACCTGTTCAGTGTATAAAAACATCCCCGTAGGTAGGCTTGATGATCGGGAGATAGGAGAACATTACCCTTCGGCTGACGTATGGAAGGGTCAAATACTAGACGAGATGCAGTGGACAGGAACCAATCAGTATATGACGTGATCCGTTGAATGGCGATGAACATCTCTTGAAAACGCTCCACTTCCTTGGCTGTAAGTGGGGTGGTAGTTTTGGTAGTTTTCACGATTTGGTCCAAGTCCAAATCCAACATGGGGGGTTTGACTGGAAGTACGCTGTTGTGCATCCTATAGAAGGAAAACTTGGGTTTCTGCAACTTGTCCTGTTCTTGAAGTTGATTGTTGAGGTTAACCATTATGGGGGCCCATTCCGGAGATGGTGCACATGAAGAGGGCGCTTTTGCTACTACTGGTATGGCCGAAACGGCGATAGATGCCATAGACACCGGTTCCCGTCTAGTCCTAGACGTTGAAGAGGAAATAGTAGGCTCTGGCATCTCAGGGACAAGGGCCATCAGGGCCGCCATCTTGTCCGTAAACAGTAAATGTCCTGCATTCGGTGTTGATTTCTGTATATGAGATGAGGATGACGACGAAGATCGACGATCAGGAGATGTATCGTGAAGATCTCGCAGAGTAGAAGTGTTGGTAGCCAACAATCTATCAAGTGGGTGGCATGGTCGATCAACATTGTTCGCAGTTGAAGACCTATGTGTGGACGCCTGATGACGTGATGACGGAGATCGGCGTCGTGAAGAAATGGAATGACGATGTGATGATGAAGATGAACGTAGTGAACCCCGATGTCGAGGAGAAGAGATGGATCGACGGCGTAAAGGTGACGGAGAACGTCGTGAACCCCGATGTCGACGAGAAGAGATGGATCGACGGCGTAAAGGTGACGGAGAACGTCGTGAATTTCTATGTCCCCGTGCAGGTGATCGAGTCTGACGATGTGGAGAACGAGACCGGCGCGTCAAACCTGGATCACGGTGTACTGGTGTGTGAAGACGGCGTGGCTGCGTAGGCATGGTGCGCTGTGGTTCACGAGACCGGTGTAGACTTAGACGGGGTGGTGAACGGGACCGACGTTGATTTTTCCTTTTGTTCTCTTCCCTTTGTTTCCCACTGCTTTTCTTGTACGCAAAGCAGTGGGGACTGATTGTGTAACCGGTACACCCGATAACAGCTGGCCAGGTAAGTTTTCAACACGTATAGTGCCGCTTGGTGGAATCACAGGCGATCTGGCATGTCTTCATTGATATTTCTATCGATTTTGAGATAAATTTCGGCTTGTTGCCTGTCGCTGGGTGCCAATTCCTCGTCTACTGCGGCCTGCAGTAAGTAACTCCGTCTGGCCTGTGCATAGTCGTACCAGGCTTGGTCAGGCCAAGAAATACAGTCGAGGCACGTATTTTTCCTATGACAGATATGCGTCTTACAGGAAAAACAAAGGGAATGTAAATCCAAACTTGACCAAGATTGTCTGCAAGATGTGCAGCGCTTAGTATTCCTAGTTGTTTTAGACATTGTTTTACAATGACTGATTTTCCCTATCAATATAGACAAAAATAATCAAAATTTAATTCTTAGCAGAGCTCTATTCTAAACACGTCCACACGCTGTGGCTGTAGGACGAAAAAAGGATTTGGAGAAGTGCGTTTTGGCGCAAGCGCAGTGTAACCTATTGGCTGAGGCTCCAGAGGGTGAGAATTTTTAGTTCTACAGCAGAATCTCAAAGGAGGATTAGGGCAACACTATAGCATGTGTAGATTTGAGCAATAAATCCAGGCTTTATTTGAAGATTTCAGTTCTTTTCATGAAATTCCTGCTTGAGTATTTCATTATAAAAATTCATCATATTCTAAAACTCTGTATTACAGGTTTGACCAAGTGGAAACCAGTATTATTCAGTATTATTTTGTAAAACAGTCAAGCTAATCAGTTTTATTTTATATGTAACTTGTTCAAAATAATGTGTAAGACTGGACATTACAGAGACCAATGATAGTTGTAATGAATATAGACGGTTAAAGTTTGAAAATACATCAGTTTATAACTTTGATCTATTCAACTGATGTAATTTTGTGTGATTCCTTGGTCTATATATTGGTATTAACATGCATGTTCAATTGTACAAATTGGTACTCTGAAGGTTCAGACATGAAGCAAAATCTTCTACAAAATAAAACAAAAGTCATTGCCATAGTAAATTTCCAATTTTATTTCTATTTTTATTCCCTCCTCCGATGTTGGAAAAAAATATATTCCGCCCGCAAAACAAAAAATAAAATTGGTCTGGCCTTACATACCCATAATGTTGAAACTGCGGAAGATCAACTTTCTGTGTTCAACAGGCCTTTGAGAGAGAGAGAGAGAGGGTGGGGGAGGAGAGGGAGAGAGAATTAAGGTTCAACATCTCGTTTAAGTGAGAATACAATTGATCATGGGTATCCAGAGTTACCCTGACTTACCCAATAAGGTTGAAGTACTCTTTGTTGGAGATCTGTTGTTCAAGAAGGAGGCGCAGCGAGTGTTGGATGTGGATCAGGTATTTCACGTTTGACACAGACAGGTCAATAAGGAAGACCACGCTGGAAAAAAATATAGTTCATCATTTACAAGGAATTCTCAGTAACCACAACAAAGGTATGTCAATGGGAGACTTGCACGGAAGTACTAGATCTCTTAGTTGATTGGTTAACTCATCCAAAATCGACAAACAGGAAATGGCAATCACAGAATCTGATTGGACAGTTAGTATATCGTATTGTCCTAAAGTAGTTAAAGTGAACGTAAAGGCTGAGGCAACATGCACTCTGTGGGAAAGAGCTACATTGAAATACTGAAATAGCAGCAACAAATATTTTTGGGGATTTTTTTGCACCGAGTACGAACGAAATTATCTCCGTTGTATTATTGTTCCCCGGCTGCCGCCATGCTGGCTATCTCACTCAGAGCAGTGACGTCGTATCACTTCGGAGCTCTTTACTTCGTGGAGTTAGAAAGCGCAGAAAGCATGTAAACATAGCGACGCACGAGGAGGCTAGCCTGACTTCAAGTTCTGACGAAGAGACAAATGAAGGTTTACAGGGTTACCAGTTTGAACCAAAACGCTCCGATGTCGACGAAAGTAGTGAGTAGTTCATCGAACGTTTCAGGTCAGTAAACACTTGCTGGAGACACGCAACACAATCAAAACACGCTTGAAACAGCCGAGCTCTCCACCACCGCAATTACAATTCGTGCTACAGCGATGCCAAAACAAAGTGATACTACGTCACAGGAAAATATCACGTGCTCCGTACAAGCGTTTTCATTGGCGCAAGGCTAATGAATAAACTGTTATGGCCGACTCCAGTCGCTCGTTGCATCAGTCAATAATTCCCGTGTTTGGAATTTTTTGTTTGGAAGGGAAAAAATCACAAAAAATATTTGTTGCTGCCAAATGATACTTTTAATAGAGTTCTTCCACGCAGTGCGTGTGTTGTCGCAGCCTTTACGTTCACTTTAATCATTTGGAGAAGTAATTTATGCAGCAGAGTGCATTTTATTATTTTTTATTCGCAAATTGGTGGATGTGCAATAATGATCAAGTTCACATTGGTCCGGATGTTTGTGGGGACAATGAATAAACTAATCTGACCGACTAGTTACACTCAACATAAACTAGTCCTTTGTTATTTTCTATGAATCTGTAAGGCGAATCATTAATATCGAGCAGAAAATTCACTGGTTCACTGGACTACTGAGATAGACAATTTACCTGTCCATTATAATATTTACTGGTCTCAGACCAGTGAACTACTGCAAAATTTGAACCCTGTAAATAACATTCACAAACCTAAAGCAGGCCAGAATATTTCAGTAATTATCGGAACCCGATTTTTGTTTTCGTATCTTTCATTTATGGGAACCTAGCGCCACCTTTCTGTGTTAGTAGAGAGTTAAGCCTATCAGTCGGAAACAATGTGTAGGTTCCATAAATTAGACATTGAACATACGCAGAACCAAAACTTTGGTTTCGTGAAATTTTCTGGCCTGACAAGTTAAATTCCGCAGTGTATCAACTCAACCATCCTGTTTCTCTCGTCTGGAATTCGAAATAGGCAGAAAATCCGGATAATAATTGGACTGATAGATTTTAGCTGGATAACTGATTATATGAAATAGTATGCAATATTGATTCCCCTGAATTTGGGAAATAATTAGGATCAGCTTCATTCAGACAATTGTCCTGAAACCTGATGACGTAGGCCCCCTACATCCATGACAATAAAATCCCACTTCTATCCCTTGATGCAATGCAGGCCCCCAACATTCATGACAATTAAATGGCTGGTGGGGATCGATATACAATTCAATTAGCCTGTCACCTCCCTCATGTAACACGGCATCAACGTTATTGCATATTTGGTATATCGGGTTACATGTATGGCACATGTACTTAACAATGCCAATCTAATTGGTTTGGTGTTACATAAGCGACATTAGATTTCTGGATAAGTGTTCACGTATCATGCAGATGAATGAATACCCATTTCATCATGTGATTGAGAGAGATATAATACGTTATCAAGGTTTGGGACAATTGCATAAAAAGTTGAAAAGGCACTTACTTTTTCTCGACGACAGTGCCAAATATCTTCCTGCTTGATGTAGATAACCAGTCAATTCGCCTTTCAAACAGGCCAACAGTTGAGCCGAGCTGTTTCTGGTACTCAAATAGCTGGGTCATGTCAACATGCACATTCTTCACTGAGCCATCATGCCATGTGAACTGTACCATCGATTTCTGCCAGACATGAAATATCAAGGAATAAATGAAGACGACAATACAGATGAGATAGAGAGGCTGGGGGATATTTTTAAATTAATCACAATCAGGGCCAATAGCTCAAATAGCCAGGCTGAAAAATAGAGCAATATTGGTAATCACAATCAGGGGCAATAACTCAAGTAATAATGCCCAAATATAGAATAATATTTGGTAAACTAATAACAATCAGGGGCAATAAATCAAGTAATGAAGTGCAAATTTAGAGCAATATTTTAACTATTCACAATCATGGGCAATAACTCAAGTAATGTGGCCCAAATATAGAACAATATTTTGGAAACTACTCATAGCCAGGAGCAAAAGCTCAAGTGATGAGGCCCAAATATAGGAGAATATGTAATAAATTAATCACAATCAAGGGGCATAACTCCAGTTCATGAGTTCAATACCAGCCTAAATAGAGAGCTATACTTGTTATTGGTAAAATACAATGAGTAACAAATAATTCCAGTCCATTAGTTCAACACCAGGCCCAGCCCTGTTAGTTTCACAAAAACGCAATCAGGCAGGAATAACTCCATATTTCTAAAGCTAAAACATAATCAGGTCTGTAACTGCAGTACTTGAGTGACCAATGAAACAGGAGACTAGCTACCGATATAATTGACCAATGACCTTAAAAACTCTTACCTCATGGACCTGTGATTGGACAGCTTTCTTGATGACTGGGATGAAATCTTCTCGATAAGAGTAGGCATTAGGGGCCAGCACCTGGTAGAGGTCTAACCGTTTGGCTGTACAAAAAAGATACAAACTGCAAATAAATTCTTGTTTTGTAAGTCAAAAAGGCTATCTTCTTTCCACTCTAGCCATGGATACATTCAATATGTTGACTCTAGAAACACGACACAGCTCCTTGTGAAACCCTTGATCCATTTCAAATCTAAGTGGAAGCTTGATTTTGATTCCAACTTCCAGATGTACATGAGAGATACCATTCAAGATCGTACAAGGTAGAAGAGCTCAAAGTCCAGCAAAAATTCTGCCCAATCATTACCTTTCAGTCCATGTTGTCGGATCCATTCTAATGAGGACCTGGGCTGGAACTTTGGTGTCTCTATTCTCAGAGGTTGATCGTGTCCAGGTGGGCGTGGCAAAAACCGTGACTGAGGCAGTTTGGCCACTTCTGTGGTTATCTGGAAAATAAAAATACAATAAAAAATTTAAAATACAGTTGACAGACTCAGGAAGTTTTGAAGTTTTAATTTTGTGTTTTTTGAAGATTTTTTATTGGCAACAAAATTCCACATTCTCTAAATGCCAACCAGTTATACAGGGGTAAAAGCGTTCGGTGTCCGGTTTTTCACGTATATTATCGTTCTATTAGCGTTTGAAACGCGTTTCAATAGCGTTCTAAACGCGTTTTGTATTCGTTTCGTTTGCTTCTCAAAGAACGCGTTTATACCTCGCAAACGCGTTTGATCATCGGTATGTTCATTTATCTTTCGTTTCGTTTCGCTTAAAACGCGTTTCACGAACGCGTTTATGAACGCGTTTGAAACGCGTTTTGGAAACGCGTTTCGGAACGCGTTTTATTGTTGTTGTTGTTAAATAAGCATCACCGTCCACACCACGGTTCCTTCGTCGGGCGAGAATACTATTTGGTCTGTTTTTTTATATTTGTGCAATGGTTCGGCGACTGAGTGTTGATCAAAACCCGCATGGAGTCAAGGTCAGGCGAAATGCTTTTTCGGTTCGGTATCACACGCCTGACTAATCATTTCGCTTGGTACGGGAAGACAAATATTTCTTCGCTTGGTGAACGAAAAGATTTAAGCTTGCGTTTGAAATTACAACACATATAAGGGAAGTGGGAAGAGGTGCCGACATACTGACTGCGTCACATGACTTCACAGAATAGTCTTCTGGTTAACCTATTCTAAAGCACATACCAAGAATCTAGCGATTCGTGATATGTGTTGTATCTCAGGTACGCTTGAAAACGCGTTTCGAAACGCGTTTTGAAAACGCGTTTCGAAACGCGTTTTGGAAACGCGTTTCGTAACGCGTTTTATTGCTGTTGTTGTTGTTAAATAAGCATTACCGTCCACACAACGGTTGCTTCGTCGGGCGAGAATATTATTTGGTCTGTTTTTTTATCTTTGTACAACGGTTCGGCGACTGAGTGTTGGTCAAAAGCTGCATGGAGTCAAGGTCAGGCGAAACGCTTTTTCGGTTCAGTATCACATGCCTGACTAATCATTTCGCTTGGTACGGGAAGACATATATTGTTTCGCTTGGTGAACGAAAAGATTTAATCTTAGCGCAATATATAAACGAATTACCGGACACAGAACGTGTTTACCCTTGTATATTAAAGGCTATGCCACATATATTTATAGCACAGGGATTATAATAGCGGCTGGGGAAAGCCCCGACAAGTGGACTTCCTGGCCTGGTTTGCAAAATAAAAACACAAATTTGCACAAAGTCGAACGAAAAGAGAAACCCGTTCGAAACGCGTTTATAAAACGCATTCACAAACGCGTTTATAAACGCGTTTTGATCAGAGCAAACGCGTTTGACGAGGGAAACGCGTTTTGATAAAATAAAAATTAAGCGATATTGAAAGCGTTTCGTTTACTATAATCGTTTGGTAAGCGTTTGAAACGCGTTTACATTTCGTTCCGTTCGCGTTTCGTTAGGTCAAACTAAACGAAAATAACCGGACACCGAACGCTTTTACCCCTGTACTATCATTCCTCAAGGCATTTTCACATGTAATTAATTTTCAGTATTTTTTTCAATCGTGAAAATAAATGTGAAAATAACATTTACAGTATGTTAGACAATTCACTACTGCAGTCAACTGATTTTAACTTAGAGTTTTAAATGCTGCATTACTTTTTATGAATTTTATCTTTCATAGCTTTTGGAAGGTTAAAACTATATGTAACAATCATGCCATAAAGTATCTAACCTCATTCATAATGCAGACAATAGTTCCCATCATGCCATAATTATCTTACCTCATTCATAATGCTGACAAGAGCAGTACCCATCATGCCTTGCCTCATCTCCTTTATCTTGTTGATGATCTCCTGAGTTTTCTGGATTTCTTTGAGTAACAAACTGATGTCTGTGCCAGTATAGATTTGTTCCTAATAGAACATTGAAGAAGAAATTTGAAGTTTTGCCTATTGTTCACACATTTCAAGAAGTATTTCTTCAGTTTTATAGAAATTCACCATTTTACAGAATAAAATTCCCTGCTGAATGATTTTTTTTTAAATCACTTATTTACAATAAATAAGGAGCCATTTTTAGTCAATCATAAGCTGTCGTTGAGATAAATCTCAGAAGGCGTACCTCACAAGTGCCAGTGTAACAGTGGTACCTCCCCTTGGAAACCTCAGCTAGATTGCGGAGTGTTATCTAAAAGTAAAGAAACAAATCCTCAGTAAACCATATGTAGAGTGGAAATTTTACTGCATTGCCTAAAATATAACATGTTATCATCTTTTTTTTATTTTTTAAAACACAGCACATAACTTAAGGTCTCTTTGATATACTTAGGGTGAAAAATGAGGCATTCTGTGATGCAATGTAGATATAACCAATACAAAATTATTCAGAATAATCAGGTTATCTACAGCAATCAGTTTCAATATTGAGCCTTTTATCAAAGACAGTCTCAAAACACATGATAAAACTGAAAGATGTTTTCATGTTTTGCTTGTTTGTTTGTTCACTTCTATAATTCCAGGTTTGGTAAACCCTCTAATAATTCAATCACCCTACTAAAATTCAATTAACTCTTAATTCTTTGGACATACTCATTGCAATTCTGGTAAATTTGATGACCCTCCAAAATCATTAAAATAACAAAGAACTAGTGGATTATCTGACATTTTGTCAACTTCCTGTTAAATAAATTTCACCACTCCTGACTTTATGTTGAGAAATTTCACTTTCTGTGATTGAATTATTAGAGGATTTACTGTGTGAACAGTGAGCTTACATTGGTCAGATGGTTACTGCAGTCATAGGCCACAGTGTGTAGAGGTATTTTCTTGCCCACCCCCATCTGATAAACATAGTCACACAGGATCTCAGCGCTTTGATCAGGTCTGCAAAACAACAAAAATGCAATTTTCAATATTATCCTGATATTTGGACCAGTACCCATAACCTTTAAATTTGACCTCAATTTCAGTACAAATCTCCGACTAATGTATCCATTCAATGAAATATTTGCGATTTTTAATGATTTCCTGATTTTGGGGCCACAGCGACACTTGCTGAACTAGTGATTGAGTATTTTAAATGGAACAAAAAATACCGATTCTTTTGGGTAGATACATACACACTGCCTAACACCAGACAGATGGAGTCCACATCTTTGATATTCATCACATGCTTCATGGTCTTCAATAGGTTGCAGCCTCCACTGGGTCCCAGCTTCATCACCCACTCTTTACCCTCCTCAATACTGAAATACACCAATCAAATGAAATATTAGAGATACTCTGAGGTTCTGGAAAATGGGATGTAATTCAATTCCAATAAATCTCATATTTTCTGTGTCATCATAATGGTTATGTAGAGAGGTCAGAGTCTGGAACTGGTTACATGATCAGTAATAGCGATAAATTCGAAAAACATCAACAGTGAAGATCACAATATTGCTAGATTCCCAAGAAGAGATAGGTGACAATAGAAGAACAGCACTATTACCAAAGAAGATATGATAACACCAATACATGTGGATCATACGTTACTACAGTCAACTCACATTCTATCATTGACGTCCCGAGGCACTTTCCAAAGGGTATTCAGTTCTGAACCAAACGCTATCAGATACACTGCCTTCTTCTTGGTCAGTTGCTCATCTAGGAAATGCTGCGAAGGAAGAACAGTAGAATAATACCATTCATTTCACTTTCAGTCTCAATTGTTATCCTAATAGTAGTATATCAAAGGGACATCCCAAATATTTGGGAGAGTGAACAATGACAGTGTAACCTCTCCAATAATTCAACCACTCATAGAACAGCTTCTACAATCCAACGAAGAACAAAATTGGGAATGGATTACTTCTCTGATTAGCACCGATCATGAAACAAACATAGACGGCCATTCTCTTTGTAATAATTGAACAGATACTAAACTTGGTTCAGATTGCCAGGACTAGCAATAGTTCTGTACATTTCCCCAAACTCAATCATGTCAATAGAGTGAGTGAGTTAGGATCTAACATCGCGTTAAGCAGTATTCAGGCCAAATGGCGATGATATAACTAACTATGATATGATTAGCTAAACATGTGCGACTATCCATGTACGGCCACCATGTAGTGGAAATTACTCTTCACCTAAGGCAAGAGACATTCATGTCAATTGAAATACATTTACATATATTAACAAATTAAGAACACCTGCCAAAGTCTAGGTCACATATCTCAATGAATTGTTTTTCAGTTCAGCACTATCATTGTTAGAATAATACAATTATATCTCCATTTTCTGGCCATGCATTTGTTCCAATGCGAGTTCTTATCATACTTTCTGTAAATGAATCTGATAATCTAGAGAATGAATGAATGTGGTAGTTCTCTGACTTACGACGAGGGATTCCTGAAAGTTGCTCAGACGTCCAAAGCCGCAGTTAGCATCTGACGTATCCACACATACAACTACCTTCTCACCCTTGAGGTGACCAAATACCTGTTAATGAGGTTTACAGTCATATATTTAATGTCATATTTAAAAGGCTCCTGGTCTTTAACCATGTTAACCAGATACAGCCAGGAATTTAGGAAGGCACTGCAGGGTACAATCTTTCAAGCATGTCAAGAGATATTGGGTTAACAACATTGGAAATACTTTAATTGTATAATTTAAGCTAAAACAAGTGAGAAATGACTACATTGTAGTCAAAACCTGCGGCAGTGGCAATAATACAGTGAAAGGCATATCAGCGGAGATAGTGGTAAATGTAGAACAAGCGCCATCTGCCAGTGTTTTCATGCCAAGGGAAGTAATTTTCAACTTCTAACCCACAATTGTAGGAATTGCGTAATAGGTCTGATACAATATATGTATATTCACTTTCCCCGTTCAAAATCCAACGGTTTTGACTAGTCCGTGCCGTCTATTTTGAATTGACAGACGAAGTCACAATGATCGCTTTGGCAATGTCTTGGTACAAGTATCATGTATGCCAAGTTTCAAAACATTCGGTTCAGCTGTTGCTTTTTGCAAATAAAAAAAGCTTTCAAATATTTGGAAATCCAAATAAATTTCAAGGATTTAATCGTAGCGCGAAAATCGACGCGCTTCAGTCACCCTTCTCGCTTACTTTGCCGAGCAAACTGGAAAATTTATATTTCCTTAAGTTAATTTTCAATGAATTTAGTATCAGGTCCATCTCTTTGATCTGTGAAACTATGGAAGGGGGTTGAAGGCTTTACCCAACTGTCCAAGGGGCATAGTTACACTTTTCACTATTCAAATTGAGGCCTGTGACAGTATTGATATTTGATTAGAATAATTAATTAAGTTTCTGCATTTACGTGTGTTATCATCTGCAAACTGAATACCTTGACACTCTTTTCCATGCAGCAAGTCAATGGTTTGCTCCTTCTATATAAATGATTAACTATTTAATTCTTAGGAAATATCATCTCATGTTCGACCAAGCCTTTTTGAAGGTTGCTTATTTTATTAATTTCTTTTTTTAAAAATAAAATTCTGCAAATAAGAAACATTTCTAATCAGTATCTATGGATATCTCCCTATACTCAATTCGCGAATATGTTTGTCACTAATTCATTCCGAAGGTGATTTATGTTCGAAATGTCAGGGCTAGTTCACTGAACAAGGTTTGTGTGCAAGAGAATTATGTCGAATTCTCGTTATTATCTTTTGGTACATCAATTATTGCATTCACGAAAACGGCTGCCAAGTTAAAGTCAATATGAAAGGCATCTAAGTATCAAACTCAAAAACTCCTCCGGGAAATAAGGCCCAAGCTTTTGACAACGAGGTCAAACAGATCGCTTTTATAGTCAGCATCTGCTAATATATGACGTAATTCCATTCGTAAAACTGATTGACAAAGTAACGTAAATTGTGAAGTGTAGAACCAGTAAATTCTAGCCGAAATGGGCTCTGACTTGAGAGAATGATGTGAAATGCAATATGTTTCTGCCCATTATCTGCTGATACACATAAGTATTGAATCCACGGGAGTGAATCTAAAGGGATTCTGAGTGCCGAAGAGGACGAGAACATCAATACCAGCGAAGCGAGTCCCTGGCTTGCGAGAATGAGGATAGAGAGCGTGTTCCGAAAGAGGACCATTCAAAATAGCCATGTGCCAAAGTTCATACTTGTAACTATGATGTATTGTTCGCTCATAGGGTTGTCTAACTCATTAAATACAAAATAGTGATTTCTGTATAAAAAAACCAGTTGCGCATAAAGTCAGTTTTGAGTATTATCAATGAGTCGGTTTCGCTAAGACAGTAAGTTCATCTCCAGTGATTGGAGGGTCATTGTTTCAATTCCCACAGAGGGTTAACTTATTCTTCCTTTCAAAACATATTTCCATATATGCGAATTGCTTGGGGGGATAAAGTTAAACATGATACCAAATTGTCATTTCTATAAGTTAAACATCTTTATTCGACGAAAGTTGGTGAGTTTGTCCCTAACTTCTGAAACGTAATTGTTGCGTTTGTTTTTATGATGCATGATCTATAATTTGATACCAAGTATTATTCAATGTTAATCATAATGACAATACGTTGCTTATCTACTTCTTCACCAATTTGTGAATTATCTAGATTGGGTAGATAAAATGAGTTATAGATGTAGTTAACTTATTTTTCAACTTACTAAGGCAGTCGCCTATCACTGTATGCAAATTAGCCGAACCACTGACACGGTTGCGGCTCATCTTCCTTGGTATATAGTCAATTCAAGGATCTTAAAAATTATATACGTGTAATTACTGTTCAGTGAAAATGGTAATATCTGAAAACAATGACTGATGTGTCGATCGACAGCTTTTTTTTTAGCGTGTTGACGTAAGAGAATTGATGTCTGAATGGAATTCAACGAAGCAATAATTCATTCCACCAAATATAGTTGCAAATGAATTCAAATGTGCCTGAAGACAGGGTTGTCATGTGATATCGGAGGTTGAAAAGAAAAGTGTGGCAGAGATCACACTCTCTTAGCGCATGCGTATTTCAAAAAGTCACAAGAAGAACAAGAACAACAACAACGCGAGCCTCTCGTAGACCTGCGTGCCACAGGTAAAAAGGGGGTTAAAGTCAGTCACTTTCATTTCAATATGCTTCTGGCCCATTACCAGGATCACATCTGGTGTGAATTTGAAAACCTGGCTATAATTACTCAAGAGATATTGTGTTAACAAGGATGATGGAGAGATGGATGGATGGCACTGATGACAACAATACACATTCAGAGCCAAATGTAGACAAGGAATAATACCCCTTTGGCCAAATTTGGTAGTAAATTCAAGAAACAAATCAGTTTCTTGAAGTTGTATAGTTACCAATAAAGTTTATTTATTTGTATGGTTATTACATACCCGCCTACTTCCTTGAAGATTCCACTTTATACGCTTTGTGTAGGTTTCAATCGCACTGAAAAATAACGTTAATAAATAAATAAATAATACCAACATGAGAGTTTTAAACTCTCAACGTACATGACACAGCAGATTGGAAATTTGGTGACTATCACAACACTTATCACAGTAGTCACTCAAACAGCTTGATGGGGAGAAGAATCCTCCATCATCAGTAAAATTCCTTGGGCAAGAGCCATCTTCTTTTGTTTAAGATAAGTGTGTGACTACTGTCTGCGCTCACTCTTTGCATTTCCATTCTTACAAAGAACTTGGTGCATTTAAGCGAGGATTTGATCCCCATGACCAGAACCAAAACAAGTTTTATATGCTATGATCACCAGTTCAATGGGTGCATGTAGTTGTCATGGTTGTGGAGCAAAGCTGGTTCTGGTCTATCTTCATATGTTTACAGAGAAAAATAGAAGGTTCTTTCACCATTAAAAGGGCGATTTTGCTCAAATATACAGTACAAGGCAGAAATATCTTGATGCTAAACGCGAGTTAAAAAAATTATTTTCGCGACTATAATTTATTAATCTCAATCGGAAAACGCGCCTCAATCGCGCAAAAACAAAAGCATAATCGCGACCGAGACGCGTCGACCACTCGCCGTCACTGCTACCATCGGCCACTTTAACACACTGACGCGTTTACAGAAAACAGTCGGGTCGAAAGCGCGTCTTCCGAAATTTACAGTCGCGACTCCTTCAATAAACTAGCGCGAGTCAGTCTCGATTACTTCGCGTTCTACTCGCGTTTAGCATCAAGATATTTCTGCCTTGTACTGTACCATTTCACGGCCTTGTTATTCGAGAATCATAGAACTCAGTGACTTGTAATCATTCTGAGTATACAACAAAATGTTTTTCTTTGTGCCAATGAAAAAAGAAACATTCATAGAAAATATTTATTGTTTTGGCAAATGAACCCCACCTCATCAGGACAATTCCTTGCTGAATTGCACTACATCCTCTGATCATCCTGATATATTTGGGTGAGATGAATGCACTTCCTGTGATTGTTACATTGTTCACCATACATGTACTGTTTTTTACATTGAGTTATACATTCAGCTGATGTTCAATGTTGAAATACTTACACATTGAGATGATACTCAAATTCGTTAACATCATAGGATTCAAACTGGATGCACTGTTTGACTTTCCCATCTTTTGTATCCGGCTGAGGTCTGACGAAAGACAGAGAAATATTACACTTTACAATAAAATATTTTACCAAGTCATATTCAACGAAGAGACAACTTGAAGACAATAGCAACTTTAACATTTATATTCCAGAAACAAGTTGGTTCCAGAAACAAGTCTATGAGGGGAACCTTTGTTTCATATCAATATCAGTTGGAAGATATAGCATCTATAAGTTTAGAACATTCCTTGAGTCCTTTGTAGTCTTCTGTCTCCACACTATTTTATTCACATCATTTCATTTATATTAATATTAAGGGAAAGAGGTACACTCAACATAGGAAAAGCTTTATTTCAAAACAAATCATTTTCTCTTTGTGTCACAATTTCCTTTCACCATGTTTACCAACAAATACCTTGCCGTAACTTACAGATTCAATGTTAATCTGTGAGTAATTTTGGAGCGAGTTCAGTCTCATTTGACTCGGTGACATGCATGCAGTATGCATAACATCAGGGGAGTGAGTGAGTGAATAGAATTTAATGTCGCTTTCAACAATATTTCAGCTATATATTGACGAATCAACTAAGCACCACACAGCCAAGCTGAGTTCCTGCTACTTCAAAGAAGAAATCTTTGAATGAGTGAGTAAGTGAGTGAATAGAATTTAACGTCGCTTTCAACAATATTTCAGAAATATCACGACGACCCAACTAAGCACTACCCAGCCCAGTTGTGTTCCTGCTACTTTCAAAGAAGAAATCTTTGAAGCAGCATGGAACCAGACACCCTCCATCCACCCTATAAAACACAGGACAGCGCACAAGACACAGACAGGATGCTTACATGGTGCAATAAAGACAAGTGATATTACAGTGCTAGACATCACATTATCAAGTTCCTGTTGCTTCTCAGCAAAATGCATTGAAGCAACAGGAACCATCCAACCACCCACAATAACTTCAGGTAAATACATTAATCATATATTCATTTAAACTGAATCTCAAGTGTTTTCAATTATAGCAGATTATTACAGTGCAAGCAAAATCTGTATGGTAAAACAAGCAAAGCATGGGTACCATGCAAAAAAGTGCTATGAAAAAATACATACTTTCCAATTTTTCCTTTGTCCACAAGGTCTTTGAGAGTTAGTTTCTGGAACTCTATACTGTGAGTGGCCAACCATTCCTCTGAACTCTGCTCATCTGCACTGACAGCGGACAGATGCTCAACTCTCTGATCAAAATAAAATTAAAGTTTAATAATTTACTGAAAAACAATAAGGGACATTGAATTTATTGAAAAAAGTAAATGAAATAAACAATACCGACAACAGATGTTTTCAGAACAGAACCTTAGGCAAGCTGATCTTCTGAGTTTCTAACTGATTTGAAACAAATATACTCATGTAGTGTCATGGTGACAGAAAACATCCATCATACATGTCATAACAACCTACACAAGTTCATGACAATAAAGAAAGTACTCATATGCTCAGTGGTGGACAATACACCTTACTAAATAATTAATTCTACATTTATGGTATTCTTACAAGGAGATCATGTGTGTGGTTGACATGTGTCACTGTGAGGGAGTGAGGTGGAACAGCATTCCTTGTTGAGGGATCCTTCCATTGTAGCTCTCTCTGCTCAAGCTCATCCCTAAATATAAATGTCAAAATTACATTACAGATCTATACAGAAATTCCATAAGCGTATTTTTCAGTTTCTGCAAATATATGAAGAACGGCTATTTTCATGATCATGATGTCAAAATCTACACTGATGTACATGTAGGAATAAACTACAGGCACTGTGCTCAGTAATTTTACAAATAATTTAATAACAAAAAAACAAAACAATTCAAAGTAAAAACATTATAAGTGAAATGCA
>JAVTVY010004730.1:0-37096 GCA_036873755.1 Hanleya hanleyi
CTCCACAGTTTCGTAGTAATGGCCCCCCTCTAATTTCATAATACGATAGACTGCCCTTGTTCTGCTACATCATAATTCTTCTTGTCTCCTTAATAGCTTATATCTATAATGCCATCCTATTCAGCATTATCAACGCTGCAAACGAGTACGTACAAAACGAGTGCTGGCTTCGTCTACACGCTGATCGGGATCATGGAGTAAAGTTTGTCCTGCTTCAGTTATGCCCCTGATGCCCAGCAATCGAGGCTGCCTCTCAGGTTTGCGTGGAAGAAAATCTGACAAAAAACGGGCAGGTTGACACCCACTTTTGTTTGCCTTTTTAAGTTGAGACCGGACCAGGTAACGTGAGTAAGAAGTTTAATTGAAATCGCTCTTACAGATTTTTCTGGAAAGTGAGCCGAATTTGACTATTTTTCGACATTTTTAAGGGGTTTTCTAGGAAAAATGAAGCACGCATGGAGGAGAATATTCGAGTTAAATTTTTCTATAACATAGCAGTGTTATATCTTAAAATATAGTTTCATCATGCTCTTTCAGAAAATATATACATATAAGTGATTTGGGTTGAAGGTTTTGCGACAACTGGTGGCCGAAAAACGGACCCATAATCTATTCCCTGCCGAATAAAAGAATCTCCGGAGTGCACCTTTTAAGGCATAATAGTGGAGTCTATGCATTATCTTAATGTAGAATCCGTTACGGAGCGGAGATGTATCATTACGCCAGATTGTTTAATTTTGACTACCTAGTTTCACACGAAGCGCTATTTTCGGAAGCAGGTGGAAAGAAGACCAGGAGTTCGATTAAAATAATCCAAAGTGTGTCCATTAGTATACAATTGAGGTTACTGCATACTGTATTCCATACAGGAGTTATCTCCCCCTGGACTGCGATTTTGGTGGATATTGTGGCAGAACGAGGTCCTATTAGAATGATATAAATTTGCCAGTGTAAATTTTCTTTATAAGAGAACCCATTTACAGTCCATTAAGGATGGAATGGGTGTATATTATTATGGTTTACAAATTATTTCTCAAGTTTCTGAAGTATTTCCCATGTTTCTAGGAGAAAATTGAGTGCAAAATTACGAATAATTTGACTTAGTTACATCTCTTATTTGCATTTTCCCACGTTTCTGCTATCATTGGAAAGCGGAAAAGCAACCACGGCCTTCATATTGCCGAATGGATGACCATTATTAAGAAGAAATAGGTTAATTTTGAGTTTTGTTCTCGAAAATCCTGCTAGAATTGGCAAAAATTGATCAAAACAAAGATGGGGTAGGGGGAAAGTTATCGGCCGGATTTCCCAAATTAATATGTATAACTGGCAAGTGTTGTATACCGCCATACTCGCAAACACCCTGAGATTACGACACATGTGTATAATTAATTTCGTTAAAGACATCCTGCCCCTTAAAGGCATAATAGTGGAGTCTATGCATTATTTTAATGTAGACTCCGTTACGGAGCGGAGATGTATCATTACGCCAGATTGTTTAATTTTGACTGCCTAGTTACACATGAAGCGCTATTTTCGGAAGTAGGTGGAAAGAAGACCAGGAGTTCGATTAAAATAATCCAAAGTGTGTCCATTAGTATGCAATTGAGGTTACTGCATACTGTATTCCATACAGGAGTTATCTCCCACTGGACTGCGATTTCGGTGGATCTTATGGCAGAACGAGGTCCTATTAGAATTATATAAATTTGCCAGTGTAAATTTTCTTTATAAGAGAACCCATTTACAGTCCATTAATGATGGAATGGGTGTATATTATTATGGTTTTACAAATTATTTCTCAAGTTTCTGAAGTATTTCCCATATTTCTAGGAGAAAATTGAGTGCAAAATTACCAATAATTTGACTTGGTTACATCTCTTATTTGCATTTTCCCGCGTTTCTGCTATCATTGGAAAGCGGAAAAGCAACCACGGTCTTTATATTGCCGAATGGATGCCCATTATTAAGAAGAAATAGGTTATTTTTGAGTTTTGTTCTCGAAAATCCTGCTAGAATTGGCAAAAGTGATCAAAACAAAGATGGGGTAGGGGGAAAGTTATCGGTCGGATTTCCCAAAATAATATGTATAACTGGCAAGTGTTGTATACCGCCATACTCGCAAACACCCTGAGATTACGATACATGTGTATAATTAATTTCGTTAAAAACATCCTGCCCCTTAAAGGCATAATAGTGGAGTCTATGCATTATCTTAATGTAGACTCCGTTACGGAGCGGAGATGTATCATTACGCCAGATTGTTTAATTTTGACTGCCTAGTTACACAGGAAGCGCTATTTTCGGAAGTAGGTGGAAAGAAGACCAGGAGTTCGATTAAAATAATCCAAAGTGTGTCCATTAGTATACAATTGAGGTTACTGCATACTGTATTCCATACAGGAGTTATCTCCCCCTGGACTGCGATTTCGGTGGATCTTATGGCAGAACGAGGTCCTATTAGAATTATATAAATTTGCCAGTGTAAATTTTCTTTACAAGAGAACCCATTTACAGTCCATTAAGGATGGAATGGGTGTATATTATTATGGTTTTACAAATTATTTCTCAAGTTTCTGAAGTATTTCCCATGTTTCTAGGAGAAAATTGAGTGCAAAATTACCAATAATTTGACTTGGTTACATCTCTTATTTGCATTTTCCCGCGTTTCTGCTATCATTGGAAAGCGGAAAAGCAACCACAGCCTTCATATTGCCGAATGGATGACCATTATTAAGAAGAAATAGGTTAATTTTGAGTTTTGTTCTCGAAAATCCTGCTAGAATTGGCAAAATTGATCAAAACAAAGATGGGGTAGGGGCAAAGTTATCGGTCGGATTTCCCAAAATAATATGTATAACTGGCAAGTGTTGTATACCGCCATACTCGCAAACACCCTGAGATTACGATACATGTGAATAATTAATTTCGTAAAAAACATCCTGCCCCTTAAGGTGGCCCTCCACAGTTTCGTAGTAATGGCCCCTCTCTAATTTCATAATACGATAGACTGCCCTTGTTCTGCTACATCATAATTCTTCTTGTCTTCTTAATAGCTTATATCTATAATGCCATCCTATTCAGCATTATCAACGCTGCAAACGGGTACGTACAAATCGAGTGCTGGCTTCGTCTACACCCTGTTCAGGATCATGGAGTAAAGTTTGTCCTGCCTCAGTTATGCCCCTTGGGTGTGTCTAAAAATCGGGACTCATTTACGGGAAGAAAATGTGACAAAAAACGGTTAGGTTGACACCCACTTTTGTTTGCCTTTTTAAGTTGAGACCGGACCAGGGAACGTGAGTAAGAAGTTTAATTGAAATCGCTCTTACAGATTTTTCTGGCAAGTGAGCCGAATTTGACTATTTTTCGACATTTTTAAGGGGTTTTCTAGGAAAATTGAAGCACGCATGGAAGAGTATTCGAGTTAAATTTTTCTATAACATAGCAGTGTTATATCTTAAAATATAGTTTCATCATGCTCTTTCAGAAAATATATACATATAAGTGATTTGGGTTGAGTTTTACGACAACTGGTGGCCGCAAGCGGACCCATGGTCTATTCCACATGCCGAATGGAAGAATCTCCTGGTGCACCCTTTAAGGCATAATAATTGGAGTTCTACGCATTATCTTATCTTGGGCTTTCCGTTGCAGGCGAGATGTATCATTACGCCAGGGTGATATTTGACTGCCTAGTTACACACCTGAAGCGCTATTTTCGGAAGCAAGGTGGAAAAGAAGACCAGGTTCGATTAAAAATAATCCTGGTGTGTGTCCATTAGTATACTATGAGGTGCATTGCATACCTTGTATTCCATACAAGAATTTTATCCCCCTGGAATGATTTCGGTGGATATGTATGGCAGAACAGTTACTTTTGTCAGTGTAAATTTACTTTACAAGAGAACCCATTTACAGTCCTTACAGGATGGAATGGATGTATATTATTATGGTTTTACGAATTATTTCTCAAGTTTCTGAAATATTTCCCATGTTTCTAGGAGAAAACTTAGTGCAAAATTACCGATAATTTGACTTGGTTATATCTCTTATTTGCATTTTCCCGCGTTTCTGCTATCATTGGAAAGCGGAAAAGCAACCACGGCCTTCATATTGCCGAATGGATGACCATTATTAAGAAGAAATAGGTTAATTTTGAGTTTTGTTCTCGAAAATCCTGCTAGAATTGGCAAAGTGATCAAAACAAAGATAGGGTAGGGGGAAAGTTATCGGTCGGATTTCCCAAAATAATATGTATAACTGGCAAGTGTTGTATACCGCCATACTCGCAAACACTCTGAGATTACGATACATGTGAATAATTAATTTCGTAAAAAACATCCTGCCCCTTAAGGTGGCCCTCCGCAGTTTCATAGTAATGGCCCCTCTCTAATTTCATAATACGATAGACTGCCCTTGTTCTGCTACATCATAATTCTTCTTGTCTTCTTAATAGCTTATATCTATAATGCCATCCTATTCAGCATTATCAACGCTGCAAGCGAGTACGTACAAATCGAGTGCTGGCTTCGTCTACACGCTGATCGGGATCATGGAGTAAAGTTTGTCCTGCCTCAGTTATGCCCTTGGGTGTGCCTAAAAATCGGGACTCATTTACGGGAAGAAAATCTGACAAAAAACGGTTAGGTTAACACCCCCTTTTTTTTGCCTTTTTAAGTTGAGACCGGACCAGGGAACGTGAGTAAGAAGTTTAATTGAAATCGCTCTTACAGATTTTTCTGGAAATTGAGCCGAATTTGACCATTTTTCGACATTTTTAAGGGTTTTTCTAGGAAAAATGAAGCAAGCATGGAGAAGAATGTTCGAGTTTAAATTTTCTATAACATAGCAGTGGTATATCTTAAAATAATAGTTTCATCGTGCTCTTTCAGAAAATATATACATATAAGTGATTTGGGTTGAAGGTTTTACGACAACTGGTGGCCGAAAAACGGACCCATAGTCTATTCCATGCCGAATGGAAGAATCTCTGGAGTGCACCCTTTAAGGCATAATAGTGGAGTCTACGCATTATCTTAATGTAGACTCCGTTACGGAGCGGAGATGTATCATTACGCCAGATTGTCTAATTTTGACTGCCTAGTTACACCTGAAGCGCTATTTTCGGAAGCAGGTGGAAAGAAGACCAGGAGTTCGATTAAAATAATCCGCAGTGTGTCCATTAGTATACTATTGAGGTTATTGCATACTGTATTCCATACAAGAGTTATCTCCCCCTGGAATGAGATTTCGGTGGATATTATGGCAGAACGAGGTCCTTTGCCAGTGTAAATTTTCTTTACAAGAGAATCCATTTACAGTCCATAAAGGATGGAATGGATGTATATTATTATGGTTGTACGAATTATTTCTCAAGTTTCTGAAGTATTTCTCATGTTTCTAGGAGAGAATTTAGTGCAAAATTACCAATAATTTGACTTGGTTACATCTCTTATTTGCATTTTCCCGCGTTTCTGCTATCATTGGAAAGCGGAAAAGCAATCAGGGCCTTCATATTGCCGAATGGATGACCATTATTAAGAAGAAATAGGTTAATTTTGAGTTTTGTTCTCGAAAATCCTGCTAGAATTGGCAAAAGTGATCAAAACAAAGATGGGGTAGGGGGAAAGTTATCGGTCGGATTTCCCACAATAGTATATATAACTGGCAAGTGTTGTATACCGCCATACTCGCAAACACTCTGAGATTACGATACATGTGAATAATTAATTTCGTAAAAAAAACATCCTGCCCCTTAAGGTGGCCTTCCGCAGTTTCGTAGTAATGGCCCCTCTCTAATTTCATAATACGATAGACTGCCCTTGTTCTACTACATCATAATTCTTCTTGTCTTCTTAATAGCTTATATCTATAATGCCATCCTATTCAGCATTATCAACGCTGCAAACGAGTACGTACAAATCGAGTGCTGGCTTCGTCTACACGCTGATCGGGATCATGGAGTAAAGTTTGTCCTGCCTCAGTTATGCCCCTTGGGTGTGCCTAAAAATCGGACTCATTTACGGGAAGAAAATCTGACAAAAAACGGCAAGGTTGACACCCACTTTTGTTTGCCTTTTTAAGTTGAGACCGGACCAGGGAACGTGAGTTAGAAGTTTAATTGAAATCTCTCTTACAGATTTTTCTAGAAATTGAGCCGAATTTGACCATTTTTCGACATTTTTAAGGGGTTTTCTAGGAAAAATGAAGCAAGCATGGAGGAGAATGTTCGAGTTTAATTTTTCTATAACATAGCAGTGTTATATCTTAAAATAATAGTTTCATCATGCTCTTTCAGAAAATATATACATATAAGTGATTTGGGTTGAAGGTTTTAAGACAACTGGTGGCCGAAAAACGGACCCATAGTCTATTCCATGCCGAATGGAAGAATCTCTGGAGTGCACCCTTTAAGGCATAATAGTGGAGTCTACGCATTATCTTAATGTAGACTCCGTTACGGAGCGGAGATGTATCATTACGCCAGATTGTCTAATTTTGACTGCCTAGTTACACCTGAAGCGCTATTTTCGGAAGCAGGTGGAAAGAAGACCAGGAGTTCGATTAAAATAATCCGCAGTGTGTCCATTAGTATACTATTGAGGTTATTGCATACTGTATTCCATACAAGAGTTATCTCCCCCTGGAATGAGATTTCGGTGGATATTATGGCAGAACGAGGTCCTTTGCCAGTGTAAATTTTCTTTACAAGAGAATCCATTTACAGTCCATAAAGGATGGAATGGATGTATATTATTATGGTTGTACGAATTATTTCTCAAGTTTCTGAAGTATTTCTCATGTTTCTAGGAGAGAATTTAGTGCAAAATTACCAATAATTTGACTTGGTTACATCTCTTATTTGCATTTTCTCGCGTTTCTGCTATCATTGGAAAGCGGAAAAGCAATCAGGGCCTTCATATTGCCGAATGGATGACCATTATTAAGAAGAAATAGGTTAATTTTGAGTTTTGTTCTCGAAAATCCTGCTAGAATTGGCAAAATTGATCAAAACAAAGATGGGGTAGGGGGAAAGTTATCGGTCGGATTTCCCAAAATAATATGTATAACTGGCAAGTGTTGTATACCGCCATACTCACAAACACTCTGAGATTACGATACATGTGAATAATTAATTTCGTAAAAAACATCCTGCCCCTTAAGGTGGCCTCCACAGTTTCGTAGTAATGGCCCCTCTCTAATTTCATAATACGATAGACTGCCCTTGTTCTGCTACATCATAATTCTTCTTGTCTTCTTAATAGCTTATATCTATAATGCCATCCTATTCAGCATTATCAACGCTGCAAACGAGTACGTGCAAATCGAGTGCTGGCTTCGTCTACACGCTGATCGGGATCATGGAGTAAAGTTTGTCCTGCCTCAGTTATGCCCCTTGGGTGTGCCTAAAAATCGGACTCATTTACGGGAAGAAAATCTGACAAAAAACGGCAAGGTTGACACCCACTTTTGTTTGCCTTTTTAAGTTGAGACCGGACCAGGGAACGTGAGTTAGAAGTTTAATTGAAATCGCTCTTACAGATTTTTCTAGAAATTGAGCCGAATTTGACCATTTTTCGACATTTTTAAGGGGTTTTCTAGGAAAAATGAAGCAAGCATGGAGGAGAATGTTCGAGTTTAATTTTTCTATAACATAGCAGTGTTATATCCTAAAATAATAGTTTCATCATGCTCTTTCAGAAAATATATACATATAAGTGATTTGGGTTGAAGGTTTTACGACAACTGGTGGCCGAAAAACGGACCCATAGTCTATTCCATGCCGAATGGAAGAATCTCTGGAGTGCACCCTACCGCCAAATTTTCTTTCGAGAGGTGACCCAGGGGTCACGGTGGCAGTGACGTCATACGGTGGCGTCATCAGTGTTTGTGTACGTAACTGCACGCCGGTGGGGTGTATTGGACGTAGTCCATAGTTTCGGATTATTGGTCCCCCTCAAAAACTGTAATACAGCAGAGCGCCCGGGTCTGACCACATGATAATTATCCTTCCCTTTGTAGTAACCAGTATTTATAGTACCAAGCTTTTGGGTACTACCGCTCCTTCAAAATGACATATGCGGATGGGTGGCTGTGTTGAGCTATACGGCGAGTCCGGCCGCGAAGTCGACCTTCGTCAGCCTCAGTTTCGCACGCTTTTCAGGTGTCACGTATGGAATATGTGACAAAAAACGGCATGGTCGACGCCATATTTTGAATAGCTTTTTTATCTCGCCTCGAGATGGGGAAAACTGGAAAGAAATTTTATTGAAATCGATTGTCAAGATTTTTCCAGGAAATGAACGAAATATGGCGTATTTTGGGTCATTTCAATAGATTTTCTAGAAAATATGGAGTACGCTGTGAAGGAGGAAAAGTTTATCCCGAGTTAAATTTGCTTAATTGGCTTGTGTGCTGAATTAATGGTATGAGCATTCCCATGAAGAAAATATATACTTTTATATGGTTTTCTGGATGGTTTGCCAACTCAGAAGGACGGAATGGCTATACCAAGGGTCTATTTCCAGCAACGAGGGGTCTACTGTGGACTGCACCCTATTACACAAACCGATGGCTTCAGCCTGGAAAAATTTGAGGGAGCTCCCGCCATGGGAGTGACGTCCTCAGCCCGTATAATAAGCTGCCATGTCTTGTAGCGCCACAATGTATGCTAAGAGTCGACAACTCGACATATATCTCGTAGAACGACTGCATCGCAGCACCACCTGTAGACTAAGGGGCGAAAACTCATCCTATAGCCAGCATTTGAAGCGTTGTAGCGCCCGCCCTTTAAGCTTTGAATGGTTTTCTCCACCCGCACATGAATGGTTCATTCGTTTTCGTCGCTGGGCGTCGAAGAGTGTTTAGACGCCTCAATACCTCAGGTCCCTGAAACAGAGGAGGAAGAGTGGACCTGAAGTGGACCTAAAGTGCCGAAGCGTTGAAGCGTTCAGACGCTTGGCGTCAATTGTGGCAGTTGTGGCAGATCAGATTGATCCAACCAACAACTAATGAGAACAGCGGAATGCCTCCTGTCCATGCCCCTCAGTCGCTCCACACATTCCCATACGACCCGTATTGTGCTTTCTATACTACTCTACGAGTACGAGCAGTCAATCTATTTTACCCATGGGATTTGCACCAAACGAGCGCTCGGAGCCAGGCATTCGCCCTGGGGTAAAATAGATTGACAGGAGGTATTCCGCTGTTCTCATTAGTTGTTGGTTGGATCAATCAGATCGCATGTTTTTGCCCGGTTCTAAAAATAGATCACTACAGCGCTATGAACACCAGTTCCGCACACAACTGCCACAATTGACGCCAAGCGTCTGAACGTTTCAACGCTTCGGCGCTTTAGGTCCACTTCAGGTCCACTCTTCCTCCTCTGTTTCAGGGACCTGAGGTATTGAGGCGTCTAGACACTCTTCGACGCCCAGCGACGAAAACGAATGAACGATACAAGTGCGGGTGGAGAAAACCATTCAAAGCTTAAAGGGCGGGCGCTACGACGCTTGAAATGCTGGCTATAGGATGAGTTTTCGCCCCTTAGTATACAGGTGGTGCTGCGATACAGTCGTTCTACGAGATATGGCATCAGACTACAATTAATCACTTCCGGATCAGTGTCCACGATCTACATTGTTTAGAAATTTGAGAGCAGATCTTTATGGATTTTATGAGCTGCGATTTTCAGCATTTCTGATACATCTGATATTTCAACTTGCAGATGAGACTTCAAACTGTACTTCCTGGTGTTGATTTGGGCCACTTTGGAAAAAGCATGGTGGATGGAGACATGATCAGTGAAGGGTGACAAGGCTCCCTGTTTACAAATTGAATGACATTCTGTAGCACCAATCAGCTGTCAGTGGCGGCAATTTGAAATTTCCATGGTCAACATCTGTCAAGACTTCCACTGGTAATGTCCCACAAGGTAAATATTGACATGCCAGCTGGATTTATGCATTGTGAATTTTCTGGATTTTTGCCGATTTTTAACGCTAATACATAACAAGTAACGGAATTAATAGTGGGCTGATGCCTGACACATGACATTTTCACATTTGACCAGAGAACTTTAAATCGTCACTGTGGCTACAGTTCTGACTTGATCAGACCAATCTTTTCCAGGCTGACTCATGAACAACGTACAACTATTAGGGTTGTTTCAAATTTATGTTAATAAATTATTAATAAAATAAAATAATTTTTTTAATTAATTTTAATCAATTTTTTAATTATTAAAATTATTTTTTTTCTTGCTAAATGGGGTTGAAATAAACATCATACTGATAATGCTGGCTAACATCTCTTGTATTGTTATGCCATTTCTGCGACAAAATTGAGACCTTTTGGAGCAAATATAGGCAAAAAATGACTGATTTGTCAGTACTAGGGCCAAATAGTCAATGCCAAATATGACGA
Source organism: Hanleya hanleyi (assembly GCA_036873755.1). NCBI lineage: Eukaryota > Metazoa > Mollusca > Polyplacophora > Lepidopleurida > Hanleyidae > Hanleya > Hanleya hanleyi. Next base: position 10,429 of record JAVTVY010004730.1, read on the forward strand.
GGTTCACTTAACACAGCTGGTAATTATGAGCAAATTAACTTTCATGATACAATAAAATGTAAATGGAAGAAAGGAAATTCACATAGATACAATTACATGCTTTTTTTCTCAAAACCTAGACCTCAGTTCATATCTTCAATGCTTCAATCATTTATGCATTCATTATGCATAAATTCACTTTATATCAGTCTAAAACCACATGAAATTAATAATAATCATATGACCTGTAAAAACTCAGATGTTTGTTCCACACATACAGAATTTCCAAAATGCCTTTTCCATTTGTAGCTTTAATGAAACAAATAAAATCTGATTAACTGAGTCAACAATTAATCTGACTGTTGATGGTTTCACATTTTTGTGTGTCTATTGTCAGTCACATTTGCATCATAGCAAATACTTTCTCATTATTCAATTTCCACTATCTCCAGGATTATAAGTTTGTAATTTTCTTTCATATTCATATCATAGATCTTGTGGGTAGCAAGGAACATGGATTAAAGGCATCCAAATATTAGCAAGCCCACCCCCACACACACACACACCAAATAGTTTCTCTGGGAATTTCACACAGTGTGACTCAGAGGTATGGCCTCCAACTCTGTTGGAAGATAGGCCTTGCTCTCTGTAAGTTGCCACTTTAATGTTTCACCAAACTGTTAACAAGTTAAGTGAGGCAACTTCCAGCTGTCCTCATCTTTCATGATTGTTAATGTAGCAGAGATCAGCAAATGACCATCAGATATATTGTCATTGAATTTTATTCCCTTTTTCTTCTATGTTGTGTTTTGACAAGTGTTGCCTGTTTGCAGACATTGCATTCATGGACTTGAAATCTGACACAGAATATATTCCTCAATGTTATTTAGAAATTTTCTCAGTAATAATAACTGTTTACAAGTAATATGTGCATCTTTCTAATTACTGCCAGCAAGATCTTGATGAGATGTAGATTCATCCAATTGAACTGACATATATTCTCTATATGGGAGTTGTGTATACCATAAACACCTCTGTGTTATATTTTGGTATGTGTTGTGTACACATTTGTGTATATTGCTGTCACTTATTACAGGATTAAACATGTCTTTGATCTTTGCATCAACATCAAATTTTAATCACATTTGATAGGTTACTGGGATGACCCACTGATTACATGGGGAAGTTAACCACTGCCATGAAGGAAATTTTTACCAAATGCAGTCTAAATGAGCGGCTTGTAAACAAATTATGTTTTGTCACATTTTGAATTTAATTTTTCTTTATTTTTAAATTTTAATTTGAAAAAATTTCATAAAAAATGAATTAAAATAATAAAAAAATGATTTAAAATAGTGTTTAACATATCTAGTTAATGCTTTATACTTCTTTTTATAGGCAGAAGGATTGTCGACTTGGTGCTTTTTACCAGACCTCAGTCTTAAGTCATATGGGGCAAACTGAAGGGAAATTATAAAGGGGGTACCCTTGGTATATAGGCTGTAAAATTTGTATCTGTGCATAGTTTTATCTGTGCCTTCTGAAGATAGTTTGGGGATGGGTATGATTTATTCAAATGAGGGCATTCCTTATTTTAACAATGGTTCCATCGCTGACAGGCATCAGACTACAATTAATCACTTCCGGGTCAGTGTCCACGATCTACATTTTGTTTAGAAATTTGAGAGCAGATCTTTATGGATTTTATGAGCTGCGATTTTTCAGCATTCCTGATACATCTGATATTTCAACTTGCAGATGAGACTTCAAACTGTACTTCCTGGTGTTGATTTGGGCTTCTTTGGAAAAAGCATGGTGGATGGAGACCTGATCAGTGAAGGGTGACAAGGCTCCCTGTTTACAAATTGAATGACATTCTGTAGCACCAATCAGCTGTCAGTGGCGGCAGTTTGAAATTTCCATGGTCAACATCTGTCAAGACTTCCACTGGTAATGTCCCACAAGGTAAATATTGACATGCCAGCTGGATTTATGCATTGTGAATTTTCTGGATTTTTGCCGATTTTTAACGCTAATACATAACAAGTAACGGAATTAATAGTGGGTTGATGCCATATATGTCGAGTTGTCGCCTCTTAGCATACATTTTGGCGCTACAAGACATGACAGCTTATTATATGGGCTGATGAAGTCACTCCCATGACGGGAGTTCCCTCCAGCTTTTCCAGGCTGAACCCATCGGTTTGTGTCATAGGGTGAAGTCCACAGTCGACCCCTCGTTGATGGAAATAGACCCTTGGTATAGCCATTCCGTCTTTCTGGGTTGGCAAACCATCCAGAAAACCATATAAAAGTATATATTTTATTCATGGGAATGCTCATACCATTAATTCAGCATACAAGTTAATTAAGCAAATTTAACCCGGGATAAATTTTCCTCCCTCGGAACGTACTGCATATTTTCTGGAAAATCTATTGAAATGACCCAAAATACGCCATATTTCGTTCATTTCCTGGAAAAATCTTGACAATCGATTTCAATAAGATTTCTTCCCAGTGCTCCCGGTCTCGAGGTGAGATAAAAATGCCATTCAAAATATGAGGTCGACCATGCCATTTTTTGTCACATATTCCATATGTAACATAACCCTATTTTTAGACACCTGAAAAACGTGCGAAACTGACGCTGATGAAGGGTCGACTGCGTGGCCTGACTCGCCATATAGCTCAACACAGCCACCCATCCGCATATGTCATTTTGAAGGAGTGGTAGTACCCAAAAGCTTGGTACTATAAATACTGGTTACTAAAAAGGGAAGGATAATTATCATGTGGTCAGACCCAGGCGCTCTGCTGTATTACAGTTTTTAAGGGGGAACAATAATCCGAAACTATGGACTACGTCCAATACACCCCACCGGCGTGCAGTCACGTACACAAACACTGATGACGCCACCGTATGACGCCACTGCCACCGTGACCCCTGGGCCACCTCTCGAAAGAAAATTTGGCGGTAGTGACGTCTTCCGGAAATCAAGTGACCGGAAGTCGCGACTCAGCAGGCGCGACCACACCCAAGCGCCCCAAAACTCCTGGGCAATTTAACATTTTTAGAAAAGTGAGTTGTTTCACCTTTATATGGGATATAGAAAATTTCTGATTTCAGGGCTGTTCGAAGTACACGAACAAAAACAAAAATAGTTCCAAATTGTTTATTCGTTCCCAGACCAGAATAGTTATCCTTCAGTGGTTGTAATACCACTACATACAGATCAGCTTGGTATTATAGCCAGTTTTTCGTGTGTTTTGAGGGGCTTTTTCAAACAAATAGACACTATTTTGAATTGAAACTCTGTGTAAGAAATCTGCTTCTCAGGAAGCAGCTGTTCTTTTCAGTTTTACTATATCCACCATTGCAGCCAATCAATCGATAGTCTCTGAAAATGATACTCGGGTATCACAATCAGTTAAAAACTGTTTTACCTGTGAGCCATAAATCACAAAATACTAATATACAAATGGAAGTACAGTGCAATAAAATCTAGATTATGCGGAGAAAAATTCACTTGCGATGGATGGTATCTGTCCCAACCCTCAATCAAAGAACAGCGGTTATCTTCTGAATCACCTTTCTATATATGCCCATGGGACTAGTCCTACTTCAGCTGTCTCCCTTTAATATACAGATGGTGCTGCGAGATATGACATATCATTATACAGGCTCTTGTGCGGCTCACGATTTGCAATGTTGGCTGTTTCGACTTTTGATTAGTGAATTCAAATTTTCAAAATTGAAGTGCCGGATTTTCATTGGTCGGTGGGAAAAAAAATGGAAATGTCCAAGTTGAGCATATCAAGTACCTTACCCCCAACTTTCGCGAGAACTAACTCTAAGGATCACAAAAACAGTGGCGGACATCTCGTTTCAACGGTTTCACTCAAACACACGCAAGGGGAAGATCCGCTTCCCCATATCTACATTTTCATTACTTTGTGTAGGTTGAAATTGGCCGATTTCGGAAACATTTCATCATGGTCATTTCAACGCTTTTACGTCCTTTTGCAGCATCAGTTCCGAAAAAGAAATGATGAATCAGAGCATGGATTTAGAACAGATTATATCCGGTAGCTTTTCAAAAATACAGTCGAAAAACTTGAATTCGGGGTGGACCCAGCAATTCAATAAATAACTGTCTGGCTTCAAATCACTATTCCTGCTCTATATTAGGTCGTTTTCATGATTACACGGCCATTACACGATTAGGCGCGTTGAAGATGTCTTCACGTTGTGCACATTTAGGCGCAGCCTCTATACACAATTAGGCGCATTTCCACAATTAGGAGCAAATCTTCTTCACGAATAGACGCAGTTCCACAATCAGGAGCAATTTTTCTACACGATTAGGCGCAACGCAAAATTAGGCGCAAGATCGATCAAATGATTAGGAGCAGTTATATGATTAGACGCCGCCTCCTTACACGATTAGGCGCATTTACACAAATAGGCGCAAATTCCGTACACGATTAGGCGCAGTTCCACAATTAAGCGCAAATCTCGTACACGACTAGGCGCAGTTCCACCATTAACCGCAAATTTCCTACACGATTAGGCACAACACGTTATTAGGCGCACTTTTTTGACACGATTAGGCGCAAATACACGATTAGGCCCCCACAGGGGCCCTCGGTGGCCGAGTGGTCGAAGGCGCTTCGCTGGTGACCGCTAGCCTCACACCGCTGAACCGACACGGGTTCGAACCCAGATGGTCCATGTGTGAAAGTCTGTCAGTTACTTGCCGAAGGGTGGTGGTTCTCTCCGGGTACTCCGGCTTCCTCCACCAACCAAACTGACTGTCACCATATGAGTGAAACAAACTTGAGTGTGACATTAAGCCAATTTCCCTCCCTCCCTGTATTTACAGTATAAAATACATATTTGAAAAAGTTATTCATATAACTAAATTATATTTTAAACTAGTCCACAATATTACAGACTTAACAAATAGAGCACTAAACTAGTTGGTTGAACATTATGAGTTTCATCTCGACCTTAATCTTGTGTTATTGTATTCATCTTGCGGTATTGTGTTGTTTTATATAGATTCACTTACCATGCATATCCAAGCGATAAGGAGACATCCTGTTTTCACGACTTTGGACCAGATAAGTTTTCTCTCGGCCATTATCTTGTGCTCTCTTGTATGGGCTCTCTTGTCTCCGTTCATCATGGCCATTTAAGAGTGAACTGCAAGTAGTCGGTATCTCCAATACATATAGTACTGTTATCAGAAACAAATGAACTAGAAGTGTGAAACCTTAGCTTAGACTAGCTAGAATGTATTGGTCACTGTTTCCCTGCTTATAACATAGAATCAGAATCAGAATCATTTATTTGAACAGATATGCCACAGAGGGCCAAAGGCAATTACACACAGGACAAAAACCTAACAGATCGATATGAACCATGCTAGAATGTAATGACAGATACGGATGTACCGTGTATAGTATATTATAGAGAAACAGAGGCTACTCCCTGATACAGAGCAAATTATTCAAGAGCTCTGCACTGATGATACCTGTACAACAAGACTCAAGTCAGTGACCTACCTAGAAGGGTATATTATAAACATAATGAGTATTACTCGTTAGTTAACATTAGTTGACAATGCGGTCAGTATAAGTAGACAAGCACTCCGCTGTATACAATGCTAGAGCTTGGACAATAACTGGATTCTTCGACCGCATTAGATACTTAAACACAGCATCATTGCTCATATATTGAATACCCGGGGATACATTCTGTAACTTGGAAAATAAAACCATTCTTCTATCAAGGTGACGCCTACACTGAAGTAAAAAGTGTAGCTCAGATTCTACCATATTACAATGTGTACAAAGTCTGTCACATCTGGGTGGTTTAGGCCTTAAGTATCTACCCCTCTCGATCTGCAGCGGATGCGCGCTTATGCGCAGTTCAACTAAAGCAGATCTCAAAGATTTATTACGGATATTTAATATAGTAGATGATTGTTCAAAGTTGCTTTTGAAGGTTCTGTAACTATCATGCTTACTCATATTTTCAATGTTATTTTTCCAATCCATTTTATATACCTTCTGCAATTCCTTAAGAATAAATCTGACTGCAGCTTTCGGATATTTACAGCCTTGATTTTCCCAGATGTGTGAGAGAGATATCAGTGTTTTTTTAATGAACTGGACCCAATTGTTGGTAGTGCCAGATCTACTTTCCTCTGCTTGTTCTAAGTATGCTTTATATAATAATGATGAACGTTCAGAGATAAGTATATGAAACAGGTAATTAATGCAGTTGGTGATGGAATGGAGTACTAACGGAAATCTACCAAATTCTCCAAGAACGGCCAAGTTGACAGCTTTTGAACCAACTCCAAGTAACTGTTTACAGAATTTAAGATGTACGTTTTCCACCTCTGTGCTTTTAAAAAGCATTGAATGGATGTCACCATTACCAAAGCAGTATCCTGCCGAAACCTCAGAGCGAAACAGTATAATAGGTTTAATTAACGAGTCAAACAGTCCGCAGCAACTGTTCACATTTAAGTCAAAGGAGTCTATCGAATTGCGCAAAGAGAATAGAGCCCTTTTACCTTTTAAGGAAAGGTTGGATACTGCCTTGTTAAAGTTTCCATTACCCTGGAAAGTAATACCTAAGTATTTATAACTGGATACACATTTTATAATGGCACACCCCCAATATTGTAAACGTCTCTGGAGCATTGATTCTGGCCAAATACAACCACATTAGACGTGTCAACATTGATTGATAAATGCCAACATTGAGCATAATCATTGAGTATGTTTAGTTTACGTTGTACATCTTGCTTATTAGTCGACAATAATACTAAATCATCAGCATATGCCAATCCGGGCACTTGCTCGTCCCATAGAACTGGAGATTTTGGTGTACTAAGATTCACCGAGAGATCATTTATGAATAAATTAAAGAGAGTGGGGCTAAGGACACTCCCTTGGTGAACCCCTCGGGTAACTGGGAATAATTTACTAACTCCACAACCGGCTTTAACTCCGGCTTGGCCTAAACTATACATTTTACTGACCACCTGCAACCAATTACCACCTATTCCAGCCTTTTTCAGCTTGAAGAGTAGTGCATCATGCCATATGGAATCAAAGGCCTTCCTGAGGTCAATAAAGGCAGTGAATAATTTCTTCTTGTTTCTAGTATACTTGTCTATCAAAGTTTTGAGTACAAATATATGGTCAGAAGATCTGTTATTCTTTTTAAAGCCAATTTGTAATTTAGACACATGATGTGACGTAGTTTCACTCTGATTGAAAACAGTCGAATGATGCATCACGGGAGATAATCTGATGCTAGTATTCAAATACACAGCGTATGAAATGTACATAGTTAGTCACACCCATGATCCTCCGCTTGGTGACTTTGCATGGCGTCTTGCGTGTGTGGAGGTGTGGGCGTTTTATGGGTGCCAATTATCTGGTTAGACATGAATCTCTTTGCTTGGGTGTTTACTGTGAGATGCACTCATCATGGACGTGATGCTTCAAATACCTTCAATCGACTACGTTCAAATTGCCCCCCCCCCCCCCCCCCCGTATATTAATGAGTCACATGCATGCGCTGTTGGCAGTTTTGGAAAGCGCGCGCCAGTTGATGGTATACCGGACTTAATACATCATCGGTGGAAATTTGCAAAACTTACGTAAAGAGGTAATAGAATATCAGCATGAGCTGACTCGGGATTGGTCAATAAGTGAAGGCTGACCTGCTAGTTGGAAAACAGGTGATAAGTCATAAATGATATTTGAAAATGTCACAAAATTCGAGTCTCTATTTTAAACGTTATGTTGATATTTCTCCCAGTCCTTTTACGGATAGCATTTTTTGCAAAGTTATTTAATGATGGCCACGCCCATGAGAATTTGCAGGGTTTTTTTAATATTTGCTAATCAACGTCATGGTTCTATGGCACGATGACAAATGGAGATGAATTAATTCCTGATACCATGGGCTTTCCTGCACATATGCCGGAATGCAGGATATGTATATTGGCATGTTTTTTATTGACAATGAATGCGAACAAACTTCATGTATAGTTTGAAGGTAAACAGCCGAATATTGAATAGCGGGTGGGTAGTTGGTGGGTGTGTGGGCATGGGTTCCTGTTACTTCAATGCATTTTGCTAAGAAGAAACAAGAACTTGATGATGTGAGGTCTAGCACTGTAATATCACTTGCCTTTATTGCACCATGTAAGCATCCTGCCTGAGTCTTGTGTGCTGTCCTCAGTGATTTATAGAATGGATGGAGGGATGCCTGGTTCTATGTTGCCTCAAAGATTTCCTTTTTGAAGCAGCAGGAACGCAACTTGGCTGAGTGATTCTTAGTAGTTCGTCGCGATATGACCGAAACAACGCTGAAAGCGACGTTAAATACTATTCACTCACTCACAATATTGAAAACTGTTTTGGTGACAGATTGAGGACGGATGACTATGAAATCCCTTAATAGGCCATTAGTGGATGGCAATATAGGTGTGATATACAGCTTCATATCCACAACACGAGTACTCACAGGTTTGGAGTTCTCTAACTAATCCAATCTGATCATACAAACTTCTAGTTATTTGCTTCTGACAATACATATTGTGTGTACACACGAAATACCAGTAGAATATATTGTTTCAGACAGCATAGCCACAACATTTCATACTAAACATGCCTCGCGGTCAGTACCGAGTCACAATAACGTATTAGTCTAGTGACTGGGCCGTAGCAACTCCCATGTCAAAGCATGGCGACCAATGTACCTGCTCCCGCTTTCCTGCTTATACGGTTTGTTTGGGGTTGAATACATTCGGTAATTGAGAGCATTGACTACTGCGAATACCGTACGATGATGATACTTAACAAATTTGACTGAGATGACCCTGGAAGTATTCATATCAGGATTAAATAGGCCGCAGTGAGAATTCAGTGAATACAGCAATAGGTAAAGGGCATATGGTCCCGCATGACAACGGGTTCTGTAGTGTAACATCTAATCTCATATAAGCCCGGTTGATACACGGCACCCCACTTTTCACCATGGAATATATACAATAATTCATTGTTAGAAAACCTTGTATTCTGGTTTATAGATTGTTTGCTTCCAGAAAAGATTATATGGGGTAACTATATATATACCCCAACATGCATAGGGTCAACCCGATCGTATTTTAACTTAGTGAAACCCACTTCTCGATGTTACTGTACCGTACCTCATTATCAAAGGACTTAATTTCATAATAGCAAACCAAAGATGTCAGTTTTATAGCATAGCAATAATTAAGCCCCAACTTCAAAGATCTTTTCATTAAATGAGTATCAGTTACGGAAACACACGATGAGTTCGCTAGTATTAAATGAGTACCAGTTACGGTAAGACACGATGAGTTCGCTAGTATTAAATGAGTACCAGTTACGGTAACACACGATGAGTTCGCTAGTATTAAATGAGTACCAGTTACGGTAACACACGATGAGTTCGCTAGTATTAAATGAGTACCAGTTACGGTAACACACGATGAGATCGCTAGTATTAAATGAGTACCAGTTACGGTAGCACACGATGAGTTCGCTAGTATTAAATGAGTACCAGTTACGGTAGCACACGATGAGTTCGCTAGTATTAAATGAGTACCAGTTACGGTAGCACACGATGAGTTCGCTAGTATTAAATGAGTACCAGTTAGCACACGATGAGTTCGCTAGTATTAAATGAGTACCAGTTACGGTAACACACGATGAGTTCGCTAGTATTAAATGAGTACCAGTTACGGTAACACACGATGAGTTTGCTAGTAAAGCCAAAAATTGGTTTCTTTAATTCTGCACAAAGTGCCCAAGTTTTTTATCGTTAACGCTCAAAAGTCAACAGTGACGTAGAAAAGCGTCGATCGTGACGTTTAAAATTGGGCTTTCGTCCTTTTGGGGGGGGGGGGGACTTTTTCGTATACAGTTGTTCTAGGATTCTTAAATTTATCTAAAATACTACACTTTTGATTGATTGATTGATTGATTGATTGATTGTTCATTCATCATTCAGGTAAATTTATAAGTATGTACGTGAAATAGAACAGAGATAGTATGAAGAGAAACCCCCAGGGGGCTTGTACCAATATAATATTTCGATGTGTTATGACGGCAGATATGATATGATTCGTTATGGTTCAAGGCCTCATATTCCAGATATATTAAACAATCCCTATGATAATGTATACGAGAAAGTCAAAAACCGACAAAACCATATGTACGTTATGTTCCTTATGTTCGATTTGTCTCCCGTTCGACTTTCGTTCCGAAATTTATTTTTGTTCGCTATGGCCCGTAGAATGCAGTCACGTTGGATGCTATTTTATGTCCGGTTTGGGCAATATATGACGTCCGAGTGACGTCATCAATACGAAAATATGTGGGGCCTTATAACTATAATTTCGCATCTACATGTACCTTCCTCCATTACAATTGACCAGAATGTTATAAAATGATTATTTGAGGGAGAATGGTAAATTTCATGGCGTTCGAACAAGATGAATGAAAAACTACGAATGAAATATATCTTAAATGAAACTTTTCGATGAATTCCTCGCTTTGACATGTTTAGCTCCTATAATTGTCACCAATGACAAAGATACGTTAGCACTTTCAAGTAATTTAACATTAGGAAGACGATCTATTTGTCAAGCTTGTGTATGTAAATCAATTCAGTTATTTCAAAGGTTCTACGTCGTTTTCGTCTTTTGTTATTGGCAGACTAACACGGCTGCCACAAGCTTTATCAGTAATTGGGTGAAATTGACGAAGCTGTCGATCCAATCCACGGACGGAGCATCCCAAGAATGCTAGAGAATATGCTAATCGACGTTTTTTGTGGAAATGAAATATTTTATATGGTGGGCTTTACTAAATCATCCACTCCAAGTCAGAGGGCGCATATTTCAGGTCGGCATATCATTATGCGTACCTCAATCATCGGTTACACACTGAGCAATTGGGAAGAATGAAACAGCGCTTTCCAGAATCTGGGACAACCAGGTCCGTCAGTCCCTCAAAAGAGGAATTTCATTGGTATAAAATCCCGGAAGAGATCATGAAGAAATCCAGCTCACAGAGATCGGGACAATCGGAGAGGGAAAGTCTATCAATCAAACACAACATGTTATGGTGGTTAAACAGATGCCGGCATACTGACAAGGATTCATATGGTCCCTCTGGACAATATTATGACTGCATATCTTGAGACATCACAAGAACAAAAAAAATATCTCTGTGAGGATTTGTATCTCAGTCAGGCTTTTATGTTACTCTTCATGGGGACATCTTGAATGGCATGTTCACACGGCCCTTGCATCGGTTAGAGCGGTATTAGATACAAATATCAAAGAGCAATACTATAATAGACATATCAAGTCATCAAGACTTTCTCAAGAGGATGAGAAAGGTGTAATAAATAGCATAGATCAAATTTAACGAATATTTATATTGTGAAGCATTTTATATCTTCTGCCAAAGACGTTGCATACAATATAAAAAAAATAAGACAAGCCAAATCCGAAATACTTTCGAATACAAACGCGGTCCGAGTATATTTTTATCGTCACAATGAACTTCCGTAACAATGATGACACATAATTTGTATTACATACTCTTGAGAGCCAACGAAAGTGAGCGCGTTCTTGACCAACAATTACTCGGCGATGTTTCAAGTTATTTAAGCGGAGTTAACCGTCAGTTTCAGAAAGCGAAACTGTAACTTGAAGCATGAAACCACCAGCACGGGGCATTGCGAATATGATTGATCCAATACAAGCGTCTAGTCCGTCATTCATAATTCAGCCGTCGTCCATTAAAGAATATCCGCGTCCATAATCCAAAGACCTATTCCATGTCCATATAACAGTAATAGCACCAAATTCCAAAAAAAAAACAATCATAGTATACATAAACGTAGGCTAGTTTCCTTGCAAGAGAGAAGCGGTCAACAGTTTTCAATGATGCTGACAAGACATCATGATGTTCCAAAAATATAAAATCCGTATCGCTGATCAGTATTCTTAATCCATAATAATCGTTCTAAAGTCGTTATCTAGAGAATGGTGTTCGCAATACAAGCGTCTGGTCCGTCATTCAATATTCAGTCGTTCTCCATTATAGAATTTCCGAACTTATAATCTAAAATACCCATTCGTATTACAGCAAGGGCGCCAAATAAAACAAGAGCCTTATGGTCTTGAATAAATTCTAGCGTATATAACTAGAATTTGACCTTGATAAAATAGACCAAGGTTAGTCAAACTCGAAAGATTTCTAGTTCACAAGTTGCGTATGTACTATGAATGTGAAGAGACTAGATTTAATCCTTCAAACGATATCACCAATACTAGACTTTTACCTTGAAAAAATAGGTCAAGGTCGGTCATGTTTAATAGCCTTCTGACGCATCGTCAGTTGCATATGTTATATGAATTTGGAAAGCCTGGCATTAGAGATATTGTGCTAACAATCCAGATGAACAGACAGGCGGAGGGACCACGTATACAATACACTTCGGCCAAAATTTACGGGCAGGTAACAATCAACAGGTATCTTCGCCATCACAGAATTGTACTTTTCAATGATTTACAGATTTCGACCGAAGTGTCCTTAGCCTTTTGCGAATTTTAGGTAATCACTCAACTACGCGGCTTGTGGCGTAGTCTCACCTGAAGGGTCCACGCCTATTCAACCTTATCGAGAACAATTCCAGAATTCAATCGCCAGAATTCGGTTGCCTTTGAATATTCTGTGAGATGGCCCGAAAAGCTGTTTGACACAAATCGGTGTTTATTCATTGACAGACAGTGGAATACAGTCGACTAACAATCCAATGTCAAATGCAAAGTAGTTTCCAGTTATACAATGAACCACGCATGTGATTGAAGGGAGACAGATTTCAAGTCTGGCTATAAACAGTATTTTCATGCTTATATACAGTTAAACCAACAAACTGCCTGACCTAAACACTTATCCAATCACGGTTACGTGCTATCCTTAACAAATGGTGAGTCTCATGTCACTTGCTTCCTAAATCGAGTTCCTTGAATCCAAGGGATCCATTATGTTATAGAGGTATTATGTTGGCCCCGGCTATTTATAAATTGTTTTGTGCTGTGCTAAATGCTAGATTGACAATGTGGGCGGAAGATAATAATCGTTTATGTGATGAACAAAATGAGTTTAGGTCCAAACGTGGCACAGTAGACCACATTTTATCTTTGACTCAAATAATTGAAACCCGAAAAAAGAGACAAAGTTCATATTGTGCATTTATTGATTTTAGCAAAGCTTATGATAGTGTAAATAGAGTTATGTTATGGAACCGTTTGGAATCTGTTGAAATACAGGGGAGAATTTTGGATGCAATACGTTCAATTTATCAAAATGTGTCATCTTGTGTCAGATTAATGGCCTTAAGTCAGGTTGGTTCGAAGTGAAGTGTGGTCTCAGGCAGGGATGTGTTTTGTCTCCCGTTCTTTTTAATTTGTACCTAGATGATCTAGTCTTATATTTGAAAAGTAGTGGTAAAGGTATTAATATTGCTGGGGAGAGGGTGTGTATTCTCCTGTACGCTGACGATTTGGTTTTGAATGCGGGTAGTGCTGAGGATCTGAACTGTTTGCTCGAATACCTGTCGTTATGGTGCCATAATAACAAAATGTGTATCAATCATGGAAAATCAAAAGTTATGCATTTTAGCCCACCATCTATTAGTAAAGCGGAAAATGTGTTCATCTGTGGTATCAACCAACTGGAGATAGTGGACCAGTATGTGTATCTTGACCTTTTATTGACTTAACACCTAGACTACAATGTTATGGCTAAATATGTGGCCCAGTCCGCCGGTCGGGCTCTGGGTCTGGTTATAGTGAAATATAAAACTTTAGGTGGTGTACTATATGCCGTCTTTACAATGTTGTATAATTCCATGGTCGTACCAGTAATTACCTATGGAGCTCCCATTTGGGGAACAGCCAATATATCCTGTATTAATGCCATCCAACACCGAGTTGAACGTTTTTTTCTTGGCCTAGGAAAATATGCACCAAATGCGGGTATAATAATGGTGAAATGGGATTGGTTCCGCTATATATTATCCAATGGAAAAGTGTGATGAGACAGTGGAATAAATGTACAGAAATGGGTGAAGAGAGGCTTAATAAGAGGGTTTTTAGATGGGCATTTAATTCAGCCGATGGTGGATGTAAGAACTGGAGTTTTCGAATTTGTAAACAGTTGAGGGAATTAGATTGTCCACACTTTGGTAATATCGGCTTAACCATATGTTTTATCGGTTATAGAAGAAAATATGAATCAGCAGTTTGTTGAACAATGGAGTAATATTTTTAATAGAGAAAATGGAAAACTCCGCCTGTATAGAATGTTTAAGACAGATATCGATGCTGAGTACTATGTCAGCGAGTTGATACTAAAAAGTCACAGAAGTGCGTTAGCTAAATTTCGTTGTGGGGTCGCGCCTATACGTATAGAAACTGGGCGTTATGAAAATCTTCCTAAAGAGCAACGATATGCCCCCTCTGTAACAATGGCATAGAGGATGAACTCCATGTGATTCTTAACTGTCCGGTTTATGTAGATTTGAGGGTCGATATTATGTCCGAAATTAGTTTTATTTATGGTGACTCTTTTGTCTGATATAGAATTATTATGTGTAATTCTTTCTTTGGAAGGGTTATTCAAATTATCGGCCAAAACCTGCCATAGATACTCGAACGCCGCAGAGGTATCCTTTATGGGTAGCCTTTTATTGTATGATCTGAATAGCGGATCTCTTTTATGTATGTGTATAATATTTTAATTGGATGTGTCTCCCATAACACAATGTAGAGTGGCCCCTGCACATATCAAAAATATTGAATTGAATTGAATTGCTTATTTTGAAGAGCTCACCTGATTTTGTGAATATTTATTTAAGAATGCCATACCCCGTTGAGCTCGGCCCTAAATGAAAATTTTTCCTAGTCCAACACTGAATCCTGTTTGAGGAAACTGACTGTTTTCGAACATGCGCTGACAGGAAACCTGACATTTATTGTCGATCACCTGGAGAAGTTCATAGCATAGCATTTAACCTGGTCAGGAAGATACGACTCTCTATACTGACCAGAGCTCTTAACATTGAAAACATACTATACAGCCAAACACATTGATTAATTAGTTCTATAATCGGTTATATGACGTAATAAAATATAGATGAGTTGAAATCTTCACAATCACATCTCATATTTTACACTTTGACATTTATACCTCAAAGAGAATATGGCTCACTTCCCCCATGGGTAAGGTATTCCCAAAGTTTGTACCAATCCATGACCTGGAACTATAGATAGCGCACAGATAAAACAAGTTAACTAACGGATAGATGGACGGACAGAAATCGTGATCGCATTATACCTACCTCGTCTATTGACGGGTGTGTACAAGAAGTCATAGTACAGATATATAATCGTATGCCAGGGTCAGGCAAGGGAGACGTACCCAACAGCTTTTAATGGTATCGAAACGTGTCGTATTCCAAATATCTAATCCGTATTGCAGTTCACCAATTCTTGCAAGCATATAAGATGAATGGTGAACACAAAATATAAAAGAAAGAATGCTGTTGATATAGAACGTCAAGCTGTATGAGTCTGCGACATGTATCCGTCTCTGGGGACACTTACGTTACATTTAGATTAATACATATATAGACAAGTCACGGTGTGATGTCTAAGTATATCCTGTGGATTATGCTTTTATTTAGGGATAAGTATCGGTCTTTAGTTGCAAATGTGGACAAAAATGTCTTAGATGGGTTACAAGATAGACTTTCTTAGTCTCCACATCACCAAGAGTGGTAAGTCCGGGGGTTGTTGGAGGGCAGTCCCAAAAATAACTCGGGCATCATGATAAATTCAGCGATTACAAATTCTCTCTTGATGCAGCCACTTCATAAAAATACTCGATAAAAACTTGCAATGATATCGCCACACCATCACGAAGACGTTCGTAGCACTTGTATGCACTCATCGAATTCATTCATTTACCTGATGGGCCTTTCAGTTATCACAATATTCTTGAACAGCTCTTGAAAAGTGCTGGGTTTTAGTTATCTTACATGACGCCAATAATTCTGGGCGTGTCGAGCTCAGAAGGGCGGGGGGGGGGGGAGCCAGTAAAATGGTAGAACTGTTTAGCCGTTCAGGGCTCTTTAACTTCTTGTTCCAATTATACTAATTTTTCGATTTCCAAATGTGGACATGAAGGGGTCTAACGTGTCAACTTTTTAACATTTCACCAACATGTCACCACCATGGCTTGGGCGAATTCATCCAGCTTATATAGACATTGTCTACAGGTCTGCCACTCCATACCATACTAATGGCAAACTAGGATCGTCGCGTGCTAGATCATTGGGCTACGTTTCGTAACTTGTCTAATCCGCTTAGCCCAGCACAGTTTCAAATCTTTGATTGTGGTGTTTTTAGCCCACCATCAACAGACGGTGGGCTGTTCAAATCGCTTTTCGTCCGTGGTCCGTCGTCCGTCCGTAAACAATTCTTGTTATCGCGATTTCTCAGGAACTACTGCATGGATCTTTCTCAAATTTGGTACACAGGTTCCCCTTGGGGTCTAGTTGTGCAAAATACCTTTTCTGGTCGGATTCGAAAATCCAATATGGCCACAAGGCAGCCATCTTGGATTTCCCCATGAAACCTTGTTATCGCGATTTCTCAGGAACTCCTTCATGGATCTTTCTCGAATTCGGTACACAGGTTCCCCTTGGGGTCTAGTTGTGCAAGATACCTTTTCTGGTCCGATTCGAAAATCCAACATGGCCACCGGGCAGCCATCTTGGATTTCCCCATGAAACCTTGTTATCGCGATTTCTGAGGAACTACTGCATGGATCTTTCTCAAATTTGGTACACAGGTTCCCCTTGGGGTCTAGTTGTGCAAGATATCTTTCCTGGTCCGATTCGAAAATCCGATATGGCCACAAGGCGGCCATCTTGGATTTCCCCATGAAACCTTGTTATCGCGATTTCTCAGGAACTACTTCATGGATCTTTCTCAAATTCGGTACACAGGTTCCCCTTGGGGTCTAGTTGTGCAAGATACCTTTTCTGGTCCGATTCGAAAATCCAATATGGCCACCAGGCAGCCATCTTGGATTTCCCCATGAAACCTTACCGCGATTTCTGAGGAACTACTTCATGGATCTTTCTCAAATTTGGTACACAGGTTCCCCTTGGGGTCTAGTTGTGCAAGATACCTTTTTCTTTCCGATTCGAAAATCCAATATGGCCACCAGGCGGCCATCTTGGATCTCCCCATGCAAATTTGTTATCGTGATTTCTCAGGAAGTACTGCATGGATCTTTCTCAAAGTTGGTACATAGGTTCCCCTTGGGGTCTAATTGTGCAAAATACCCTTTTCGGTCCGATTCGGAAATTCAATGTGGCCACCAGGCGCCCATCTTGGATTTCCCCATAAACTTTATCGTAATTTCTCAAGAAGTACTGCATGGATCTTCTTCAAATTTGGTACACAGGTTCCCCTTGTGGTCCACTTGTGCAAGATACCTTTTTCTGGTCCGATTCGACAATCCAATATGGCCGCCAGGTGGACATCTTGACTTTACCCTTGAACATTGTAATCAATTTTCAGGAACTACTTCATGGATCTTTCTGAAATTTGGTACACAGGTTCCACATGGGACCTAGTTGTGCAAGATACCTTTTTGGTCCGATTCGAAAATCCAAGTTACGCTTCAAATTAATACGGTATTATCCATATCTTCACCTTCCATATCAAGAGGTTCAAATAATTCGGAATTAAAATGTATTTCTTCAAATTTTAAATCAGTTTTCTTCAGTCCAGTGAACTGCCCCACTGTTTCGTCTGCCGACGGGTCGGCTACATGAAGGAACGTCAGCCTTGTGACACAACGTTACAACTCAACAACTGTAGACTACTGCGTGTTTCGATCCAAGGGAGATAATCAGGATTCAGACACTTTCGAAGTTTCAACATTACTGCGCGGATCCCTTCAGTATTAAGTATTGTACCATCTTACTATTTTCGAGCATGGTATCTTAAAAGAGATATCTCAAACTAGCACAGTAAACGGAACAGAATTAGCATTCGCTCCTAATTGTAAAATCTTAAGTATGTTTCATAGCTCATGCCAAAGGATCAAAGAGATTTGTCTTCGCTTCCAGTACCCAATGATGACACATGCAAAAACAAAATACTATAAAACGAAGACGAAGGATCCTTCGGACATTCACTTTCAGACTAACTTTGCTCTTTTCTCTTGTACTATAACAACCGACCTAAGTACAGTTTCTAGAAGTCTTGAAACTCCTTAAAAATGATATCTTGGTGTTTTCCGGTGTCCCTTTTTCGATCTTTTTCGCTCAGATTCGAAATTCTGTAAACAAAATTACAAATCAATCGTTTGTTCTTAGTAACAATGGACAAAAAGATCCTCTTGTCATTAGCTTACAATTATCGGACAATGGTGGGCGCCAAGATCCTTCAGGATCTCTCGTTTTATTGTGGTGTCCAAATTCCGCTTAACCCGGGCCAAGTGCCGTATGAACCCATGTGCTTCAAGATCCTCATATTGTTCATATGAACAGTCAAAATCAAAGCGTGACTGAGATACATCAATCTCTAGATAACGAATTTATAACGAAATTCATATGGATTAAGAATGCTGATCAGCGATACGGATTTGCCAGTATCACTGAAAACTGCTGACCGCCTCTCTCTTGCAGGAAACTAGTCTATGTTTATGTATACTTTCTCAAATCTACTGTGTACAAAACGTACTCAAAGTGTTAAAAATTATTATACACAACGTGGTGTGTACACTTTATACACTGCTTTGTGAAC
This sequence comes from Hanleya hanleyi, assembly GCA_036873755.1. NCBI lineage: Eukaryota > Metazoa > Mollusca > Polyplacophora > Lepidopleurida > Hanleyidae > Hanleya > Hanleya hanleyi. The sequence goes on from JAVTVY010004730.1 coordinate 29,370, forward strand.
TTATCCAAGCGAATTATGCCGAAAGTACTCTTGTGTGTTTTTGTTTTGTTTTTGTTTTTTTTGTTTTTTTTTTTAATTTGGTGCTTATGCTGTTAAATGGAATAGGTTTTTGAGTTATGGACTCCGACATTCTTCAATGAATATTGAAAGTCGTACTAGACGATTGTATTCATCAACTCTCATTCTATGCATATTTGGGCTTGATATTAGCTGTCGTACGAAAAAAAGATCTTTCGATTGTTAACTCGGAATTTCTTTTGTGGACGACGGCTGACTATTGAATGTGGGATATGACGCCTGTAACTACCCGCAGATAGGTACCTAGAATCACTTGTTAGTGATTCGGGGCCAGCCTAATGAAGGTCGGGTGGAGAGGGGGGGGGGGTGCGAATTAGTCGCCATTCGACTATTTCGAGCGTGCTACGGGCGCGAGCAATATTTACCTTTAGACTTCATTTAACATAAGTTGGCGCGTTTGACAGGCTTGGATGTCTTAGCGAGCTTTCGCTAGTATTTGACCAGTACAACAGAGTATTTTTGAGAGATACGGCGTGAATTGTATCGTAGAAAGTCGGCTGGAAACGTCCCTCTCGGCCATCATGCAATACAGAGAGCCAAGGAAACATACCGCAAGTGGTTTATGGACCAGGGTCAAGGTATTTGCGCTCTTGGTATGGCATGGATGTAATGGAAGATCCTTATCCCAGAGTTTTTTCTTCATCCAGATTCTTCTGGAGATTTTTTCCTCCTCATATGTTTCCGATAACCACAATTCCTGTAAGTTTTCATGGGTATATGGGTTATCAGCTGTATTTATCAGCTGTGTTATGGTACTTTCTGCCTTGTCCATAATGTTGACTTGTTTAGCAGCCTGCTCACGTAATCGACAAATTTCCATCTTCAGTTTTTCAATCTCTTTAATGTCTTCTTCTTTTTTTTCGGTGAACCGCTTGGACTGCCGCTTCACCAGATATCGTTTGTCATGCCTTTCCTTCGGCGTGAAGGAGTTAGCAATCTAGTTAACCCGTATTCGATGTCTATGAATAAGAGACATAACGACGTCATGTTGATATTCTGTTTACTGGTTTATGAATGGACATTCCAGGATGAATACGTAGGGTAAAAGTCTACAAAAAACAAGAATACAAAAAAAACATGTAAGAAACAGTCATAGCTCTTAGCCTTTCCATGAAATAAAAGTTTCCAACATAATCCCTGCCAGGCATTCCGGACTTCTTTAATAATATAGCATAGCTTAAAACAGAGAGCAACTAAGTTACTACGCGATGGTATGGCAGAGGCCACTAGAAGTTGGGTGAGTGACGCGGCAGGTAAACATGGGCGAGAAGAAAATAGTCCTTACGTTTACTTTCGATTTGTTTACAAATAACATACATCCTACTATTTAAAATAATATATAACGACTCATAGTAAGACTTGACATTATCGGAGGCCGTTGACAGTATGAATTATTCGTGAGAAAAACCATGTGCTTGACTTTGTTTACATGGCACACTTACGTTCCCGCCAAAGTGAGCATTTTCTGAAACACGACAAGGGAACTTTGCAATAAACTGCGCGACTTATTGTTCATATCAATCGTCAGATAATTATCCGTGGTTTTAGAGTCGTAAAGAACAAAGTACTCACACTGTGGAGCGCCGCAGGTCCAACAAATCAGACAATTTAAGATGAATTGGTGCTGTATGTCAAATCAGCTGCTTGCTGCTTGTCTATTTTCAGGCGGTCACACAAAAGCTTAACCGAAACGGACTAGGATTAAAGAAACACTAACAACACTAAAAAATGAAAACGGACTGCACAGGTTTTAAGTCTTCAAACTACAGTGTTCTGGAGCAATAATTAAAATTTGCATCACGAACAGTACACTCCCCGTCTGATATCCAGGGGATGTCACAATATTCACACAATTCACACTGATGTTTCAACAAGGCACTACTTATCCAAGAAACTTGTCTCGCGTATGGCACAATCTTTGTTAGGAATTAACTTCCACAAGGAGATTCACAGAGCACAGGAAATCCGGAAACGCACACACATAAGGTCACTGAATCAGTCACGATAGCAGGACAACCATGTCGGTAACGGGACGCGTATACACAGATTAACTGCCATTCCTCGCGATACGAATTTCAGCCTTTCTGACTCTACCGTCAGTTGCGGGAAGTGGGCGCACTACGATTCCCACAGGCCACTCGTTTCGACGGACACCCTTCTCCTTAAGTAGGATGATATCTCCCTGACTTATGTTCGGATGGTTCACTTGCCATTTCCGTTGCTGTTGCAGTGTAGTCAAATACTCACAGCGCCATCGTTTCCAAAATGTGTCTGCTAATGCTTGTACCCTTTTCCACTGGATCCGGTACAGGTCTTTAGCATCCCAATCTCCTAATGGTTCTGTCACATGACTAATCTTGTGGGTGAGCAGTGTCGAGGGAGAAAGGATCTCAGGCGATTCCGCATCTGTAGACACAGGAACAATGGGACGAGCATTTACAATGGCGCTGGCTTCAGCCAAGAAGGTGGTAAGCACTTCGTGTGTGAGAATTTTCCCCGAGGCTTCGGAAAGCATCGAATCCAGAATCCGTCGTGTCACACCTATCAAACGTTCCCAAACTCCACCCATGTGGGAAGAGTGTGGAGGATTGAAAGTCCAGATTGTGCCCTTGTTGTACAAGAATCCCTTGGTGGGATCAGATTCTACGTTGATTGCATCGATCTTTAAGTCATCAGTCGCACCGATGAAATTAGTTCCACGGTCTGACCTGAATTCGACCACATTATCACGGATGGATATGAACCGTCTCAGTGAGTTGATGAAGCTCGATGATGACATTTCTTCGATCACTTCCAAGTGTATAGCTCTGGTGGTAAGGCAAGTGAATAGAATTGCCCATCGTTTGGCATTTGCTTGCCCCCCTCTTGTTTTCCGTGTGATGACCTCCCATGGGCCAAAAGCGTCGACTCCTACATAACTAAAGGCAGGTGCTGGTTTTAAACGGTCCGAGGGAAGTTCTGCCATGATTTGCACTTCCTGTCTGCCTCGAAGTTTGCGGCACTTGACGCACTTGTGTAAGATTGAGGATATGAGGCGTTTCCCACCAGTTATCCATCGCCCAGCGGCCCTTACCGCACCTTCAGTAAAGTGTCGGCCCTGATGTAATACCTCTTCATGGTGATGTTGAACCAGCAAGGTTGCTACATGGGAACGACCCGGTACAATGACAGGATGTTTTGCCGAGTCATCCATTTCTGCTTTGTTTAGTCGACCTCCAACTCTGAGCAGCCCGTGCATATCCACGAAGGGGTTCAAAGTCAGTAGAGAACTGTCTTTGGGAAGTAGTCGATTCTTATCGAGCGATTCGAGTTCCTTGTTGTAGGCTTCTTGTTGAACTGTCTTTATGATATAGAGCTCAGTTTTCTTTTTCAAGTCCACCTTTTTTTACAGTCTGATGAGATGTGCCATCCCATGCACCCCAAGCCCTGGAAACTATGGCAGATGTGTTGAAGGTTGGCAACTGCTCTAACGAGCCATTTCCACGATGAAAACCTTTCAATGCGAGCTGATCCTAGAGATGAGTTTGGAGTTACGATAGTTGAGAGAGTTGTGATTGGCTTAACAGCTTCATCATGGTCAGGATCAATGAGCGGAAAAGATTCTGTAATTTGTTTCTGTAGCTCTCGGAGTTGTTGTGGGCCTTTCAACCACGTGCTGCTCTCAAGATCTTTGGCATTGAATGGTCGAGTAGCTTGATCAGCAGGGTTGAATTCTGTCGAGACGAATGACCACTGTTCTGGAGATGAAGAATTTCTGATTTTGCTGACCCTGTTGGTAACGTAAACGTTGAATCTCCGCGTCTCATTGTGGATGTACCCAAGGACAATCTTGCTATCGGTGTAAAACTTTACTGTGTTTGGTTGAATGTCCAAGTGTTCACGGATGGTCTCAAAGATCTCCACTGACAGGACTGCCGCACAAAGCTCCAAACGTGGGATGGTGTGAGCACTGAGTGGGGCTACCTTAGCCTTTCCAAGTACGAAACTCCATTCTACATTGTCCGCATTGTCTATGGTCTTCAGATATGCTGCAGAAGCGATAGCCTTTTCAGATGCATCAGAAAATACATGGATCACCTTGTTGGGAATGTCTCTGAGAGACAGATTACTGAAAGTTCGAGGGATGTGAAGTGTTTCCAGCAACCCCACAGAGCCTTTCCACTGATTCCAATGTGCTTCGTGCTCTGGGGGCAGAGGTTCATCCCAGTCCTTTGTATTTGATATTAAGTCCCTGAGGAGTATTTTCCCTTGAATGGTCACTGGAGAGGCAAATCCAAGGGGGTCGAACAAGCTATTTACTGTTGACAGGATGCCTCTACGTGTATATGGTTTGTCTTGTGAGCAGACCTTGAAAGTGAATGTGTCTTGAGTTCAATTCCCATGCTAATCACAGACTTCTTTGCACAGGCAAGCTGTCTACACCCATGTCCAGGTCTCTGAGATTCTTTGCCAAATCAGTGGTAGGAAAGGAATTCATAACGTTAATGTCATTGGACGCTATCTTGTGTAGGCGTAGGTTGCCATAGGTCAAGAGGGACTGTCTGGTTCTCTCTAGAAGGTCAATAGCTCGGTCAGTTGTTGGCAAGGACGTAACACCATCGTCGACATAAAAGTCATTCTCCACGAACTCCCTGGTGTCTGTGCCGTATGTTTCTTCTCCGAGTCGAGCGGTCCTTTGTAGTCCATACGTTGCAATGGCGGGAGATGGACTGTTGCCAAAGACATGGACACACATTCGGTACTCCACCAACTGTTTGTTGGGGTCATTGTCCTGGTGCCATAGAAAACGGAGAAAGTTTCTTTGGTCCTCCTTGACGTAAAATCCGTAAAACATTTGTTCGATGTCAACAGTGATGGCTACCCGATCCTTGCGGAATCTCAACAGTATGCCGAGGAGACTGTTTGTCAAATCAGGACCTGTCATTAGGACGTTGTTTAGGGAGACACCCTCGAATTGAGCCGATGAGTCGAAGACAACTCTGATCTCTGTTTTCTTTTTAGGGTGGTATACACCGAAAATTGGTAGGTACCAACATTCTTCATTTGGTTCTAGCGGTGGAGCACGTTCTGCATGTCCATTGTCCAACATCCGTTTCATGAATGTGACGAAATGGTCCCTTTTATCCGCATTTTTCTGAAGGCTGCCTCGCAAAGTATAGGCTCTCTTAAGGGCTTGACTCCTGTTGTTGGGTAAACGTTGCCTGTTTGATCGAAACGGCAGGGGTGCTACCCAGTTCCCTTTTGCGTTCCTGGACATGTTGTCCATGACATCCATGAATTTGAGATCCTCCTTTGACATGCCTAATTTGTCATCCTGTGGAGTTCTTTCGAATACTGTAGCTCCGATTTCAGATTTTTTCCCGATGAATCGAGTAGTGGTCGGCTCAAACAGGTTCTCTTTGATGTCGAACTTGTTTGGGCATGGTTCAAATGTTGATGGGCGTCCATTGCTGAGAATATGGGTCTTTGCGACGTGGACTCGGTCAGGTGGATGTACTCCTCCCAAGCATGCTTGTCCGATTATAACCCAGCCTAGTGCAAGTTTTTGAGCGAATGGAGTGCTTATGGGACCAGTCCTCTGGTCCCTGACGTGGTGGGCTTCTAAGAGGTCTCTCCCAATTAGCAGTAGAATCTCTGCACCATTCTCAAGCGGTGGGATGAATTGTCGTATACCTTGAAGATGGGGAAAGTTTTCCGCAACTTGTGGGGTTGGTATTTCCTCTCGCACATTAGGGATGTTGTTACATTCGATGAGAGTCGGGAGTGTCAGCCTGGTACTGCCATCCAATGATTCCACAATGATACCAGAAGCTCTCCTACCAGAAGTGTTCACAGTTCCTGCACATGATGACAAAGAATAAGGCACAACTTCAGATCTGATGTCCAATGAATTAAATAGTTCAGATTTGGCGAGGGAAGCATTGCTCTGATCATCCAGGACTGCATATGTTCTGATTGATTTTTCTGGTTGATGTTCTGGGTATACGTTTACCAGGATGGTTTTAGCACAAGACTTACTGTGAAATCCCTTGCCACAAACCTGGGTACAGTTTGCTGCAACTGATGTGGGAGACTCCTTGTTCAGACTCTCCCCGCCTTGGGCCAAAGTGGAGGACACCGACGATCCCATCCTTTTAGTATCTGTTTCGTTGACATGAAGAGCGGTTGGGTCACACCGAATGGGTTCCTTACAAGCTTTGGCAAGGTGGCTGTCAGAATTGCAGCATTCGTAACAAAGGCCAAATTTTCTGATCATGTCCTTCCTTTCTCTTAAAGGTTTGGTTCTGAATCCTTTACATTGGTTCAAACTGTGATTCGTTTTATGGACAGGACATTTGTTTGTCGTTGGAATCTGTGCTTCTGCTACTTCAGTCTTCTTAGATAATATGTTTACCCTTTTATTCGACTGAGAAGCAGTCTGTTTTGAGGAAGTAATGTTAGTGTTTTCCCTGGTGAAACTTGGGTCGTTCCGGTCCTTGCTGATCTCTCGTAGAAATTCCGCAAAGAATGTAAATGGTGGAAATGGAACCATGTGCCGTTTCTTGTACTTCAGTGCATGTGAACTCCACTTTTCTTGGACACTGTATGGTATTTTCTCCACAATTGGCTTAACTCCTGATGAAGAATCGAAGTAACCCAAGATGTGTGCATACCTCTCATCCTCCTTAACAGACTCTATTTCAGATGCGATGTCTGATAACTCGGACAGCTTCTTGTTGTCTTTGTTGGACAGCTTAGGGAATTTGTCAAGTTTGTTCCTAAGAGCTTCTTCGACCATCTCGGGGCTACCATAGCGTTCATCAAGTCTGCCCCAAACGCGTGCAAGGCCCCTAGGAGGGTTGCTAACATTGGATGCTCTTAAGCTTAGGGCATGCTTAGACGACTCCGGGCCAAGCCACTTGACAAGAAGATCGAGTTCCACATTAGGGGTTACCTGTAACTCTTGCATAATGCTTACGAAGCTCGCCTTCCAAGCAGCATACGATTCTGGTCTATCCGTGAAGTTTGTTAGTCGGGACAGAAGCAGTTCCTTTTTAAGCAGGAAGCGAGTCAATTCTGATGTTACAGATGTGTTCAATTCTCCTGGACCAGGCTGTGGAGCTACATTCCGTTGGTCGTGTCTTGGTATGAAGATTTCACTACTGGCTCTAAGGTTGGTGTTATGGACAGGTTCACCGACATGGACAGGAGTGGGTTCTTTAAAACGTTCCTGTTTCACGTTTACCCTGGCTGTAAATGGTTCCTTCTGATGAGTTTGAGATGCAGCGTCGAAGCCTCTGGCAGTCGGGAAAGACTGTTCCACGACATATTTACTTGTCTTTTGAGCTGACGATTCGACTGGCAAAGTTAAGAAAGTTTTACGGTGGTGTGAGTCCTCACTGATTTCATCTGACAAGTTCAGAGCTTCAACCTCAGCTTCTGCGGCTGCTACTTCAGATTGAATTTTCAGCAAATCAATGTCTGCGGCTAATTCTGCCTTCCTTTGTTGACTTTCGGCCTCCAATCGTGCATGTTGTTTTTTTAAGTCAGTTTCTCTCATAACAAATTGAACACGAGCACGAATAGCCTGTGCTTTTGCCAGTTTCTGGGCCATGATCGAAGGCGGAGATTTTAGCAAGCTAATGGCTTTCTGCCATCCCGAGTGCTTT
>JAVTVY010004731.1:0-39979 GCA_036873755.1 Hanleya hanleyi
GAACTTTTTTTTTTTTTTTTTTTGTCAATGCACACCCCCCCCCCAATAACCCCCCAATGCCCGAGTTGTCTCCCTTGCATCCATAGTGTAGAGATGGCGCCTGTGACGTCACAGAGGTCATATGCAAATTTCTGAGGTCAAACAGCGCTTAGTTGCTCTTTATCCACTACTGACCTGAGACTTCAGCTGATCTGCTACTGTTTCATATAATTTCACTTTGCACTATCTTTTAACGCAGGAGAATCTTTTGAACTGGTGATAAATAATATAATTTTATACATATGAACTATATTTTCGCAGTATTTAAAGAAAGTGTCATTATGCTTAGAATAATGTATAATTTTGCAAAGATTAGATGAAAATTTGCCAGCTGTGAAAAATCCGATCATGGTTTAAAAGTGAAATTATTCGAACCAGTAGCTGATCAGCTGAAGACACGGGTTACTGCACGCACATGCTTTTCTTTGCTTTCTCAATAATGTGCAAAAGACGAATTGGTTGTAACATTTGTAATGCAATTTGTAAAAGTACATAGATCGCTGGTAGTAGGAGTCTGGTCGACTTTGCTTATTGAATGTGGCAATTTACATTTGAGGAGTATGTAATCACAAATTCAAATGCCAAATTTCAAGATGTTAACTCTGGTATGTACAGTATACCTGATACCAGGTAAGTTAAAGCGAGATATTCAACTCCAAGATTTTTAACTCTAAGGGTTTCAACTTGAAGATAATCAACTCTCAAGATTTCTCAAAACTCTCAAGACAAATATGAATTTGACAACAATAATCTTAATTCAAATAGAGAGAAAAAATAGGAATCTGGGAAAAAATATAATCTGTTGATTCCTCATGAAGTAAATTGCATTAACTTATTTATCAGCAATACAAGGGATTTTAAAACATAGCAGAAAATCTCGCAGAAACAATCGTATTAAATATCCGATAAATTACAACAACAACAGCAGCAACAGCTCGTGTTGCATAAATCACCGCAAAAAGTTCATATAATCGCCAGGGCCGGTACACACGTTAGTAGTAAGTATTACTGATTTAAACCCGCATTTTCCAGGGAGGTAACTCTTGGTGGCGACAGGTGGCGTTGTTTCTCAAGAGACCAAAAACTACCTTCAATACGAGAGAGCTCCTTGACTCGACAGCGCCCCCTGGCGGCCTTTGACCTCTGGGTGCATGTAAAAACATATCCCGGAAATAAAAAAGGGAACACGGACTCTGGGCCGCTATAGATGGCTGGGTGCATGTAACATTTCTCTGGGGAAAAAGCGGAACACGGACTTTACCCTAATACTCCTATCAATCCTATCCCATGGGGGCCATATTGGTCCCCGGGCTTATCGGGGCCTGCCTATCCAGTCAATCGGGTGTTTTCACAGAAAATAAAAAATAAATAAATAAAAAACGGAACACGGACTCGTACAATATACAATATACGGGGAAATGCCTGTATGGGTATAGCTCCATACTGGCTATATGGGGGGAGGGGTGGTCAATTTTTTTTGTGGGTGTTACTATGGGTTGTGGGGTGTCGTTTTTCTCGTCTCGCCGAGAAAAACACAATGGGAGGGGTCCCGGAGCGAAGCGGTGAAATTTTTGGGAAAAGTCACCGAGGTCTGTATATAGGTTCATACTGGCTATATGGGGGGAGGGGTGGTCAATTTTTTTTTTGGGGTGTTACTATGGGTTGTGGGGTCTCGTTTTTCTCGTCTCGCCGAGAAAAATACAATGGGAGGGGTCCCGGAGCGAATCGGTGAAATTTTGGGGAAAAGTCACCGAGGTCTGTATATAGGCCTATAGGCTGGCTATATGGGGGTATAGGTTCAACCTGGGAAATTCACACACGTTCATTGTGATATGAGTTGCTTGGATTTGTTTTTCACGTCTCGTCATTTAGAACACGATGGGAAGGGTCTCGGAGCGCAACGGTGAAATTTTTGGAAAAGTACCATATAGCCCATATAGTCCCATACTGGCTATATGGGGGTATAGGTTCAACCTGGAAAATTCACACACGTTCATTGTGATATGGGTTGTTTGGATTTGTTTTTCTCGTCTCGTCATTTAGAACAAGATGGGAAGGGTCCCCGAGCGAAACGGTGAAATTTTTCGAAAAGTTCACCGAGGCCTGTGTAGGTCCATATAGCTCCATACTGGCTATATATAGGTTCAACCTGGGAAATTCACACACGTTCATTGTGATATGGGTTGTTTGAATTTGTTTTTCACGTCTCGCCATTTAGAACACGATGGGAAGGGTTTCGAAGCGAAACGATGAAATTTTTGGAAAAAGTTCACCGGGGCCTGGGTAGGCCCATATAGCTCCATACTGGCAATGGGAGTATAGGCCCATACTGGGTGGACGTGTTGGGGTCTAGGTGAGCCCCTAATGATCCTATGGTGTCATATGAGGTCTTGTTTTGAAGCTGTCGTGGAGGCGCATCCGACTGGACTAATGGTTCGTCCGTTTTCAATATTCTGCGCATGCGCAGTCTGGCCGTAGTGTAGAAAGCAGCCATTTTGGGGGGTATGTGGGTGTGTGTTTGGGGTAGAGATGGACCGCTATGTTCCGAATGGGTCGTGGAAGGTGTCAAAGTGAAGCTTGTGTGGGTAGAGTCAGAATGGCGTGTTTTTAAGTGCAAGTCGCGTCAATCTGTGCATGCGCAGTTGGTTGTAGTAAGTAAAGTGGCCATTTTGGGGCAGTGCAGGAAGGTTTTTGGTGTCGAGATGGACCATCCTTGGTCCGAATGCGTCGTGCCGGCTGTCCTTTTGTAGCTCTCGGGGTGTAGACCCCGATTTGAGGGCTGTCCACGTCATCTGTGACGTCATCAGTACGAGTAGTAGCGAAAGTGGACATTTTGGGGCAGTGAAGGAAGGTATTTGGGGTAGAGAGGGACCATCCTTGGTCCGAATGCGTCGTGTGAGGTGTCATCTTGTAGCAACGCCCGCCAACGCCAAGCTTAATGCTTCAACACCCTGGTGAAATATCTCAGAAGCTCTGATTTTCTAGATATTCCATGGAATTGTCACAAATTCTTCGAAATGCAGTGACGTCCGTCGTTACGCCTTAACAGACCGGAGAGAGAACAACAACAACAACAAGGATGACACATGAGAGAACAACAACAACAAGAAGTTTTTTTTCATATAGTTTATTTTCCCCAATGTTACATCATACCCACGCTGGGGGAGCCGTTGGGTATGTTTACAACTCAAGAAAACTCTTGTCCAATCAGAGGCCACCATTTGTATCTGTTATATTCCTTCTTGTCCGTTAGATGTATTTTTGGCTGCTCTTGTCTGTCGCCATTTCAGAAAGTTCCATCTTTGCTCGGTGTGACCTTAGCGTCGTCGGGCAGGCCTGGATATTCTTCGGGCAGCATGTCCTGAAACAGTTGTTTGCGCACTCTGATCGCATTTTCCAGGGCCTCGGTGGGTGGTAGTCCCATGGCCTCTTCCAAGTGACGCTTGGTCTTCATGATGGACCTGTGCGTGGGGTCGCCTTTCATTTCAAGCGGTAGTAAGGTATACTGTTCATAGATCGCCATGGCTGTTTTCTTGATGCGGGGGCGCATTTGGGTGTACGCCTGTAGTAAATTATCCTCTCCGGCGTCCTCGATCGCTGCAGCGTAAGTATTGATAGCTGCTGTCACAATACGATCCCAGAAGGTAGGTTCTGCCTCACTTTCCACGGACGTAGGTTGACTATCTGAGGTCAAGCTCTCCGTATCACTAGATAGACTCTCAGCAATCTCTGTTTCGGTATCAGTCGATACACTCTCAACAGTCTCTGTATCAGCATCCGCCTCAACGGACTCCTCGGAGTCTTCAAGCCCATGTATATTTTCTGGTGTCGCATCATATCGTAATGTCTGGTGAACGTGCGTTCGCACTCAGAGCAAGTATAAGCCATGTTGACGGTTGAACGTCGACTGTGCGTGTTTTTGGAAATACGCTTGCTTTTATAGACAGTAACGCCCATCAACGCTTAGCTTAACGCTTCAACGCCCTGGTGAATTAGCACAGAAGCTCTGATTTTCATGGAATTGACACCAATTCATCGAAATGCAGTGACGCCCGTCAACGCCCGTCGCTACGCCTTAACGCCCGTCTCAACGCCTTAACACACTTTCTTAACGCTTTAACGTCGTTTAATGATGCGTTCGAACAAATGTTTCTTTTGTGCCATTGCTCTGGCATACGCCGCTTTCCAGTTCATGCCCGAGGTTTTCAACATCGACGCTGTTCTTTCAATTTCCATATGGACTGGGTCCTTATCCAATAATTCCATATGGGTCACGAGGTCGACATACCGCTGACGTAAAGCCCGTCGTAGTCTGGGTGCCAATCTGTTATGGGCTAAAATTGCGGCTTCCTCTTTCGAATACCCTTTGCGTTGAAACTTGTTTTCTGTGGCCCTCAACGTCTTGCCCATCTCGGCGTTCATATCTTCTTTGAACAAATCCTTCCATAGCCTCGAGTTCACATTATGTTTATTCCCTTGTACGAGTTTGAGTTGGTCCTTCACGGTTGGGTGATATTCCGGGACTGATGATATGAAGGGGCCCCGCTGTATGGGGTTGGGTTGCTGCTGCTGCTCTACCAGATGTGGACTCGGTGGATGGTGTTGGGGTATATGACGTTGCGGTGATCCCTCGCCGGGTAACAGGTGGGTCGTCAGCCGGCGATCTTCGGGGGTATGGGCTTTTAAATCTACGAATAGGTAGCCGTACGGACGACTTGTTGCCCCTTGAAACGCCTGCATGAAATGGTCGATGTTCTGAGGATAAATTCGACTACCAAATACACGGATTTGTGCTCTGTCAATGGGATTGGAGAACAACACAAAGTATTGGCAGTTCAAGGCAATATCTCTGGACGCCTTCCCTTGAGGAAAGGGATTCTTTTTTTTTTTTTTTTTTTTTTTATTTTTTTTTTTTATTCAGGTCCTCATACATCGTATGATCATCATACAGTTTGCATGGTCAGTTCTATTACAACAGTCTTGATACAAATTGAATGTGCTTCGTAAACTAATTAAATGTCTATTCAATGTTCATTCATTAAGTTATGTATCTGCTATGACACTTGTCAACTGAACAGGATCTGTGAAGCTGCTTTCCAATAAAACATCATATCAAGCTAAGCCACTTGTTCCACTTGTCATTAAATTTAGTGATATTGCTTGCCAACTTTGAATTTATCTTTTCCGCCATATAATATTTTTTCAAGTCACATTTGAAACAATCCAACATTGGTTGTAAGTGATTTATACTTGCTCTAAAAATACCGAAATTAACAAGTAGTGAGATCAAATTTACAATCTGCATATTTTTGCCAGTAAATCCAAAAATAATTGTACATGGTGTGAAATGTATTTCTAAAGTTGTAGTATGGGTAACCCATTCTTTCACCTTCGTTCTGAAAGCAATAGACTTTGGGCACTCAACCAGCAAATGAGTAATAGTCTCTATTTTATCTGTACAGAAGAGGCATATATTGCTATCAACCAGGTTCATCTTGAAACAGCAAATCTCTGCATGTCAATATGCGAGACAGTATTCTATATTTAAACCACCAAAGCTTAGTATCCATAGTAATTACTTTGCTTAATGTGTAGATTTTAGACCAATCGGTATCATTTGCACTCAATCCCATCTCCGATTCCCAGCGCTGTTCAAATTTAATTGAAAAAGGAAGCTGTTTTTTAAATACAGAATTATATAATGAACAACCTTTTTCTACTGACAATATAGTTTGTAAGTAAAACTGTGGAAAAGGACCATAATACCTTTTATAAGATTTGCTATTCAGATTTACCTGCTTGACATAATCCAGTATACAATTCCTTAGACCATAGAACAATGTATATGGAACCTTAATATTGAAAGTCTCACAAATGTTTCCATAAGAACAGATAAGCCCATTTTCATCAAATAAATCAGACACCAAAATTATGCCATTATTGTACCAGTCCTTATAGAAGACACTTTCTTTACCAATAACAAAATTATTATTATACCATAAAGGCTGAGTAAAGACATCAAATATACTTTGTACTCGCAAATTTTGTGCAAAACTCACATAAGCTATAAATACATCTTTCCAGAAGGCATTTGTAGTAACTTGTGCCTTCCTTTTAATAAAGTCAGGTCCAATAGTCCACAAACTTTGCGTTGAAATACCCTGGGTATCTGCTAATAATGACGACCATTGAGCCTGATTTCGAAAAATTCTTCGGATCCATGATAACTTCAAAGATTTGATATAAGATCCAACATGGATCATGTTTAAACCCCCTTTTGCAATCGGTTGAACCGCCACTTTTCTGGATATTTTATCCGGTTTATCATTCCAAACAAAGTTAAAAAATAGTTTCTCACATTCGTCTAGAAAATGTTCACTTGGGTCAGGAAGGGCTAAAAATAAGTAATTTAATTTAGGGACTAGCAAGGATTTAATTATAGTAATCTTCCCATAGGGGGTCAGATTTCTTCCTTTCCACATTGCAAGATTCCTACGAATCTCTTTATATTTTCTGGCATAATTTACCTCCGGCATTTTCTTCAAATCTTGGCAGAAGGTGATACCGAGAAAGTCAAAAGCGTCATCACACCATGCCAATCGTAATTCTGGACAGATGGGCTTCTGTTTTTCAGAGCGGCCAAAGAATAAAATATTGGTTTTGTCTATATTGACTCTTAGCCCTGAAATCATAGCAAAGAACTGAAGTGTATCTATAGCTTCACGAAGTGACTCCTCTGATCCATCTAGTAGTAGAGCTGTGTCATCTGCATATTGGACTAACTTGTACTCTTTATGAATAAATACTCCTTTAATTATTTTGTTTTTACGAATCAGTATCCCCAAAATCTCTGCACATAACAGGAAGAGGTAAGGAGATATAGGATCGCCCTGCCTACATCCTCGACCAATATTAAAAGATGCTGTAGCATTACCATTTTGACATATCCTCGATTTTATATTTTTTAGAAAAGTGCCAATCCATTGCCTAATGTCATTTCCGAAATTGAAGTAAACCAGAACTTTATCGATAAATTTCCAAGATACTGAATCGAAGGCTTTCTCGAAATCTATCAACAATAAAAGCCCATCTATATTATTTTCTTCACTATACTCTAAAATGTCATATAGTAACCGAATATTCTCACCAATAAATCTTGATGAGAGGAAGCCTTTTTGATTCTCGTGGATTAATGATGGTAAAACTTTTTTCAATCTTTCAGAGATGCAGGCAGAGGCGATCTTATATGTTACATCTAGCAAAGTAATGGGTCTCCAGTTTTTCAACTGGTCCCGGGCTTTATCCCCTTTTGGGATTAAAGTAATCAGTCCTTCCTTCATGGATGGGGACAACTCTCCCTTACGGAAGCAGCAATTTATTGCACGCACAACCCAAAGGCCAATATCGCCCCAAAAGAACTTAAAAAATTCAGTTGTAAAACCAGACACCCCCGGGCTTTTGTTGTTTTTCATTTTCTTAATTGCAGAGAGGGCCTCAGGATTGGTGATCTCTCCCTCAAGCGAGGCCGCCGTGGCGGTTGAGAGTTTAGGGATATCAAAATCTGTATTGTCAAGGTCTCTGTGGAGGTCAGAATCAAAAAGTATTTCATCCCTGCTGGCATATAAATTACTATAGAAATTAAATATTTCGTTCATAATACCCTGTTGGGAGCTTACACTTCTACCGTCCTGGAGGGATAGTTTAGGAATATTTTTGTTTGTGTAATTCCTTTTCTCTAAATTCAGGAAATAACGAGTGGGTTTCTCACCCTGTTCAATCCACTTTGCTCGAGAACGAATCATTACTCCTTCTAAGAATTTTTCACGCAATTCTTTAAGCTCTAAGTTCTTTCGTTCAAATTCTTCATTCACTATTTGACTCAAAGATGGAAGTTTCTGGAATAGGTTATCAATTTCCTTCTCTATCTCCTTAATTTTAGCATTGTAGGTTTTTTTCAGGAAAGCTGAATGTGAAATTGCTTTACTTCTAATTTTCATCAGAATCATTTCCAGAAGCAGGTCTTCAGCAATATTTGGGTGCACTTCTGACCTTGGTACTTGGTTTAAAACCTCAATTGGGGTATTAGAATACTCAGCTACTGTATCGGATATAATAGTCTTCACTGCCTCGACAAACTCTGTATCTCGCAAGAGACTGGCATTGAACTTCCAAAACCCTTTTCCCTTTTTTGTCTCCGAGAACTTAACATCATTTAGTACAATAGAGTGGTCTGATCGGTATCCTGGCAGGATAGTTGTATTTTCAAAGAAACTTATTAGCTCAGTCGATACAAGGAAAAAGTCCAACCTAGCAGCCTGTCGCGGATTTTTACGAAACCATGTATATTTTTGTGCTTCTGGATGTTGAGATCGCCAGGGATCCACCAGATTCATATCAGCCATCATATCAAGCATTACCTGGCGGGCTCTAGGGTTGTTCACATGCGCATAGTTATAATAGTCTAACTGGGGATCCTGTACCATATTCCAGTCTCCACATATAATAATGAAAGGGTTTTCAAAATCATCGAATGTTGATTTAATGTCCTTATTATAGAAAGTTGGGTCATCACTATTTGGCCCATATATGTTTATCAGAGTTATGTTATAGCCCCCTATAAACAGGGATAAGGCTATCATGTTCCCTTCTGCATCCTTTCTTTCTTTTTCAACTTTGAATTCAAAATTGTTATTAAATAAGATTGCCACCCCACGGGAATTACTTGCTGATGGGCTTATATAACATTTATATCCCCAATCGCTTTCAACTAGGCTAACAAGGCTTTCAGGAAAATGAACATCTTGTAAGCAACAGATAGAGAAATCTTTACTTCTAAGATAATGAAAAACATCTCGCCTCTTCTGACCTCCATTAAGACCCTGACAATTAAAACTTATTATTTTAACATTTTCCATTTTCCAATCTTCTCCGCTGCATATACCCTACCGACCATGCAAATATATGTTGAGTGCTCTTTTGGACCTTTTTCTGTACTTAATAATACATACATACAAGTAAAAAAATATAGGCTCACCCTAAAAAACATCAATTCTTCCAATAATCTGCAGAGTGAGAGGACGGCTCTCTAATGACATAGGGCGACGAATGCCTTAAATCACCAAAACATACTTGGCTCAAACACACAGTAAATCCCCTTCAACAATAGTTGGAGATACTGTAGGTCAATAGGGACTAACACCAAATTTACATTATTTATAGCCATATACACTGTCTATATCCATTTTAACATTATAAGTCAAAAAGAATAGGTACATGTACGTAGACTGGTTATTTGTCCCGAAATATTACACTATGCATCATCCTAATGACTGACAGTTTGTCACGCACATAGTACAATCAATAATACATATAGTACTTAACATAAACAATGCCGGCTGATGAGCATTGCTTGGGCCATTCAAATGTTTCAGGAATCAGATCAGTGGAGCCTCAGGCAGTCACAGAAAATACATTCACCCAAAACAAATTTCTGCCTCTGAATAGATCAATTTATCTACTCCAATCTGATTCTATTTCGTCCTAATTATTAAAATGCTCATATCCATCAATCATAACAATATAATTGGCAAGTTTGGAGTAGCATATCATGCTAAATAAGTAGTATCCAAATTATACCATAACTTATGATTAACTGTAATTAATTTAATAATGTATAGATCTATAAATTATTATATTTACAGTGCATTCAGTTAGTTTGTGTTATACGTATTCAGATAACTGTCTAAAATTAATTAATCTCCAATCACATGTGTGTTAATAGTCATATTTGTATTAAATGAGCAATGAACTATAGATTACACAATATCATACGCCCCAAATCAATTTTATGAAGGGGTCAGTAAGTTATTTGATCATGATATTCATGGAATAAGTTGTTTAACCAAGAATTGCTTTGCGAAAATATATTTTTAGACAGCTAATCAGGTCATTCATATAATCAAGCTACATGTACATATTATTCCATCAAGTCATTTCAATCCTCAAAGGCATTTTCAATCTCAATCCATAAAAGATTTATCAAAATCTCCTTTTTTTTTATAATTCACTAGATAAATTAAATGAGTAGGGTACTATTTCATAACCCGAGGTTATTAACTGAAATTTGCATTCGACCGAACTCTGTACACTTTTAAGTTACTTCAAGTATCGTCAAATCATTAAAAAAAAATTGCATTATCGGATTGTCCTTGTGATAAGAATGCTTTGTCACATTATGCCGAGCACAATGTGTTAGCAGATTATAGCCAACAGGTTTAATCAACTAGTTAAATAAGCATGCTATATAATTCCAGTCCAATTATAGTCTTCTTCGGAGAACAGTCCTCGACGGCATAAGTTTTCCTCGAAAATTCAGATCATTTCCATCAGGTCCATGTTAAGAAAAGGGATATGCATGTATATCTGAGCACAGTTCTGTACTTGAAAGGTGACAAAGTCACAACTGAATTGTTTTTCTGAGTTTTCACTTGGGTCCAGTCTCCTCCGTTTAAAATCCAGACCGAGTTTATTCCAATGTACATTTAATTAAATAAGTAAATAATCTGAATTTGTTTAGACATCATGATCGGTCTCTGACCTAGTAGTATTATTTACTTTGAGATATAGACTACTGCCATTTTTATCTTAAACTTTATCTTAAAGTCAAGAGACAGGATTTACATATCCGAGCATAATTAGTTCTACGCTCGAGTGTGGACACAGAACCACAGTTAGATTTTATCATTCAAGTTTTCACACGCGTCCAGTCTCCGCCATTCTTTTTTGATTCTAGATGGAGCTCGATACCAACCAGGCGTACCCGCGTTTTAACACCCGTCTCCTGCCGGATAGTGTATGCCTCACGGTATAGGGCTGCTCTTCTCTCCTTCAATTTTCCTGGGAGGTCAGTGCGCACACTAATCTTTGTGCCCCTCAATTCTGGCCCAGCAGCTAGGACATCATCTTTATCTCTATACTTGACAAAGGCAATGATAATAGGCGGAATATTACCTCTGTCATCCACCTTGGGCTTTCTGCTTGGAAGTCTGTGAACAGCGACGAATAGCATCTGTTTGGCACGATCTTCACGGAATTTTAACGATTCGACAAGGAATTTACGCACCACACTCTCAGTATCCTCTTCATATGGTGAAATGCCATTTAGCGGAACGCCAAACAGAAGCAAATTTCGTTTTCGGTCATAAATCTCCTTAATAGTCAGTTGGTCCTCGAGACGTTTCACAGACAGATCGGAATCAGCTTTCTGGATGCGTAACTGCGTTTTCAAATCTTCGATCTCCTTATGGAGAAACTCGAGAGTCTTTTCTTGATCCGCCATCTTGGTTTCCAACTGCGTGACCTTATTTTCAACCCCATCAAATTTGTCTTTTAAAAGTTCATCCATCCTCTGTATGATACGCTTTTCCATGTCCACAAACATTACTCTAATTTCATCTCTTAGTTCATCCATTGTAGATTTTGAATAGTCAAAACTGGCCGGCACAATTGTCTGGGTTTCAACGGCTTCGCTTTGCACGGGAATTTCAATTTCTTCTTCGGGACTAGCTCCGTCACTGCGTAGCCGCATATAAGTAGTTATTCCCGGCGTCGAATTTTTTCTTTTCTTTTTCTGAGACTTTGGAGGCATCTAGACTTTTATATAAAATAGTTATTTTATCCCAAACGGACTATTACTTTCAGAATTTCAGCATTCTTCGTCCTATCTCAGGAGCCCTCCTCACTCAGCGTGTGGTCATGCCGCCATCTTACCGGAAGTCCCACAGAAAGGGATTCTGGGTCAAACAGATGACGGACAGATTCCTGTGATGGGATCCTTTAGTAAACAAGTCGGCAACGTGTGAATTGTCCTTGGCCGCACTCATCAGATCATCTAGCACTACCACGTTGGTCTGCTCGGGGTCAAAGTAATACGGTTCGTCTATATCGTGAGGAATCCCTGGGACGAAACTCACATTCTGTAATCGCGTAGTTTCGTAGGCGGGCTGCCATTGGCTATAACACCAAACAACACGTGTCGGAGCTGGGGTTGCCACACCTTCCTCTAAGAACTTCATCACCCAGGACGTCTTTCCACATGCCGTAGGGCCGCTCACCGTCATCGTATAGTGATGCTCTACTGCACTTGTTGGACCTATAGCGGGACTCGGCGGTGGCTCTTGGTTGTGTTTGCCTTGAATGTGCCTGAGCATACTATCGCGACGAGAGAAGGTTCTCTGACAGAACGTACACGTACACGACATGTTGATCTGTCGACCAATACATAAGGACTAATGAGGGACACTAGTTCATTCTTATATGTACAGACACCACCACCAACACCACCACCACACACTACCACCACACACATACACACCACCACATTCCACCACCACCACCACCACCACCACCACCACCACCGGGCGTTGACGGGCGTCAACGCCCGGTGGTGGTGGTGGGAGCTCCCGTGTGCTCTTGAAGTTCAAAGCGTGTGGAGCTCAGAGCTCGGAAGTGACATTTGCATATGACCTCAGTGAGGTCACTTCCGCTTCCGTTCACGTGACCGGAACTGACCTTTGACCCCTGCGCGCAATTTTTATCCGGTATTGTTAGCGCGGTATTTAATTTGGGAAATCTGATACATGGCAGTGTGACTAACATCACAGGACCCACGAAGTAGGGGTTGATATGATTTAAGTGTGTACTCGCGAGATAACTTGGGGGCCCTATGTGCTACCGTGAGAGAATTTATATAGCAGTCTCTAATTGACAGTGGGTATTATTAACTTTCCCAGATGTCACCGCTGGTGAGTTCAAGGTGATATGCCGTATCAGCGAACCTTCAACAATCACGGTGAAAATAAGGAGAACCGTTGACATTAGAACCTTGATTTTTGACATGAACGTGCATTAGGGCATTGTTACCAGCAAGTTCTGAGCTGACCGAATTCTGATGAAAATTTGATTTATAATTATTTTTTTATTATTTATTGATGGCTCAGCGAGTGCAGTCATGCCCATCGGGAAGCCTTGGCTGTATGTTTCACTGTGACTTTTGAAGGTTCCCTGATACGGCATATCACGTTGGACACATCGGTTCCCGAAAAATCACCGAAGTTAAGCGACATTGAGCCCGGTTAAGACTTGGATGGGTGACCTCGTGCTGTACTGCTGGGCTGATAAGTGTCCAGGGTAATAGGAACTGAGGGCGATAATAGTTGCTACGCTAATGACTCACCAGCGGTGATATCTGGGAAAGTTAATAGTACCCACTTTCAATTAGAGACTGCTAAAAAATTCTCACGGTAGCACATAGAACCCCCAAGTCATCTCTCGAGTACTCACTCAAATCAGGTCAAACCCTACTTCGTAGGACCTGTGACGTTAGTCACACTGCCATGTATTCCTACGAAGTAGGCTCTCATTTGCAAATTGTCGGGTAATGAGTCAGTCAGTCCATACGAATCCTTTCGTCGGCAAAATAAGGAGAAACGTTGACATTAGAACCTTGATTTTTGGCATGAAGGTGCATTAGGGGACTGTCACCATCAAGTTCTGAGCTGACCTACTTTTGATGGTGATTTTTGATGAAAATCACTGATGATTCTGACTTGGGCAGTGCCCATCTTAATATAGGCAGGATTTCAACTGCAGGGTGGGGATTTCCAAGAGTTCAGTTCGCGTCGGAGTCCTAATGCCTACCCTACTTCGTAGGTCCTGTGACGTCAGTCACACTGCTCATGTGAACAAAAGGGCTGTGATATATATCCATAACGCATTGACAGTGTACTCAGACAGCCCGTCGAGACTATACCTACATGTATGCACAATTTGCCTTTTCGATCGATTTCTGCTATTTATAACCGAGGTTTCTGCTATTCTTTTTTTTCACCTAATTTACATGAACATTGTTTATTTCTCGAAAAGTACTTATCCTAGAGACCTGAAAGGTATGCTTGTTTGATACACTATGTACTCCTTAACCACGTCTCAGAATTTCGATACTTATAATGGTTTGTTTTTAATTCAGCTTCAAAGTTTAACAGTGGGAGTAATTTTCAATTAAAAATCAATAGAATAAGAACTAGACTAAAACTAAAAGAAACTGAGACACTGATTTCCTGTTGGAGTTGTCTTCTACTGGAAATGATGATGTATGTCACGATAAGTGAAATAATTTATTGAAAATTGCCATTTTATAAAGAAGGCTCATTTTAGAAATTAATTTGGCTAACATCCAAATATCTTCACAACAAATATGTTTACAGCAAACCGATTCATATATTTGGAATCCTTGGGAAATACCCTTTCACCGAATATATACATTGCCACAGCTATGAGGTATATTTTTAGCTGTATAAAGACAAATTCAAGAGGGTGTATAAAATTGTCTGCAGGAGGACTCAGTATCCTAAAGGCGGTAACAGATGAGAGACTTCACCCAATGGTTGTGTGAGACAAGTGTGAAGCTAACAATGCTTGCGGGCGTCTCCAGTCAATCAGACGAACATTTTGTTCCACTGATAATACGATTCGAAGGCACATTAGCAAACATTTATTCACCATAATAATCTCACCGGTAGAAAGAATCCATATCGTTTCAAAGAAATGTGCAGTGAAGAATCTGCAATTTTGACCCCCAGTTGGGTTTCAAGCCCTTAAATCTCAGCAGCTGAAAGAATTTGGTTGCCTGGCCTGTGGGATACTGGATGGTTAATTATGAAAATTAATAAATAAATTGTTTTTTCAACATGAGCAGTGTGACTAACGTCACAGGACCTACGAAGTAGAGTAGGCATTAGAACTCGGTCGCATTTTCATTGAGATATGATGTGACCCTTCCCTACGGTACGTTTCATCATAATATGATACATGTACAACCTTCCATAACAGCCATAGGTTCTCTAATATAACATGCCTTTTGTGAGACTGAGCAAGATTATATTCTGGGTATTTATATATTTACATCGATGTGTTCGTGCCACAAAAAATGAAAGTATATTGGTGAATGTTCTGGTCATTTAGTGATCCGGCCCTGGTACATCGAGCAGTTGAATAGACTCGGAGTTAAACACATTAATACTGTTGCTTCACCAGCCTCCGTCTATAAATAGTTCGCTCAGCTGTATTGAGGTCGCTGTCCTCATATCTGGCCATTGAATCCAACAGCGAGAGAGCACCAGGTATGCCAGGTCTGTTCCCAAATTCCATGGTGTCATGTTTCCCTCGTTTAAATGATCGGACTTTTCTCCGTATGATATATACTGAAGTGTTAATTATAAATCTAATTTTAATCAGAATTATTTCAGATCAGAACTTGCTGGTAACAATGCCCTGATGCTCGTTCATGCCAAAAATCAAGGTTCTAATGTCAACGGTTCTCCTTATTTTGCCGACGAAAGGATTCGGATGGACTCACTCATTACCGGACAATTTGCGATCTGTAGCCTACTTCGTAGGAAAATCGATGTTTTTAAATATTTCTCCTAAATGTTTTTCTCTTTCATCTTTGACCCAGATAAAGTCATTCCCTTTTATGTCGAGATACTAAAGTTTTCAATGTTCTACCATTCCCTGACCTCTATAATATAGAAAAACACTTTTTCTATGCGATAGAGGTCTGGGTATGATAGAAAAAAACGATTTTGAAAAAAACATCTTTATCAATTTTCATAATTTATTAAAAATATTGGTAGACATCTACCATCTAATATACCACAGGTCAAGCAACTGTGCAATGGGATATTTCACAAAGCAATTGTCATTGATGATATAGTAAGATTGATATAGCCCATTGTGTCCGTATTGTAAAATTCAGATAAAATGATGAAGGCAAGTTTTTTTAGTGTTATTTTCCCGAGCTCAACCTAAACTATTACGAACAGGATTTACAAAAGTAAGACTTCAAATTAAGCACTTCGCTCCATTTTAAAATAACAAACTGAAAGGAACAATGATTCCTCTGAGAAACTGTTCTGGTACATGTATGAATACCTGGGAATACGAAAGTGCAGTGAGCTTTTTGTGTGGTGTAAAAGGGGTCGGCCACGCTCTGCTGAAGATAGAGGCTGTATGAGGCGGAAGTAGTCAATACGAGTGTTTCAGTAATAGATTGGTCCGAATTAATTGTGCTTCAAAGTAGGGCAGTGTCGTGTGAGCATGGTGAAGTGAACAGATGTTGTCATATTGACCTGTCGACTAGCGACTTGTTGCATGTTCTCGATGTTCATACATGTATCAGACCAGACAGGGGAGATTACAGATAATACCGACGTCATGTAAAGGTAAGTGAAGGAATGCCTGTGTTCTCACCTATAATGTGTAGGCCTTTCATACATATAACCTGGGATACAATATTAAATATAGGCTACTCGTCCCAGATATAACCATACCGGGTAGATTTCACTGAAAGTTATGTCACCCATGGTAATGTTGGCGTTTTTCACACAAAAATAACTCGGCCTAACTATCCGCGGACAATGGGAATGCTGTGAAATAATCTTTTCCATTACATTTCACACAGAGAACGTATGTCGGAAACGGCAGGTCATTATTTTGTCTCTGAAGTGAACGCCTGTATTGCAGCAAAGTATCGTACAGTAGCTATATGCCTCTGCTTGGCGACAACATATAGGACATTTTACATGTACATGTTACTTATTGGAATGATCCGTCACCTGTCTATTCCTCTCTGTGACTATATTCTAGGTCTATAAGTAGCATCTGTTAACATAATACGTACGTGTCTTCTCTAAAATATCAATACCGTTGGGTATATAAATATCACGTTTTCTGTCCAGGTTACTACTGTGGTGATGATATTGAGCCCTACATGTTGACTTTAAAGAGATGATTATTTAAACTTACATGAATTGTTTGTTATAATATATATATGCATGTGTATAAAGTATCAATACATTGGAGCGTGTCAGTCGACGATTTGAATCCACCATACACTTGAGAATACAGCAGTTATACGCATACATGTATTTCCCTCTCTTTAAAACATTTTTTTTTTAAATTAATTTTACTTCCTTTTACAATGGGCATCAAGTACATCACACTCATATTTTGTTTAAGTGTTTTTGGCGTGTGCATATTTTGTGTTAAAGATCTAAATTCCGTTAATATCTACCTATGTTAGTCCACGTTATCACCGTTATCATTTGCCCCTGTAATGACAGTTATCAGGGCTAACCTTTACATGCACGACAATTATGTTAATTGGTCCAGTGTGGACCTTAATTCTCGCAGTCAATGTGTAACTCCTGATTCACTATAGGCCAACTAGTACTACACGTAATATAAAACGTCATTTCTTCGTTTGAAACACTATTACGACTGGCCTATTCAATATCATGATAATTGGAACTTTCAGTCTAAAACTGTCCTTCGGACTGGGAAAAGAGCAAATATAAGCATGCGCACTGCACTGTAACGAAATGTGCGAGGTTGATTGGTATTCGCTGAATTACCGAAACATTTACAAAGCTCAGTGATATGCAGTTATACAATTCAATATGAATTGTCAGTTTGTAGATTTTATTTCAATCAAATACTCCCAATCTACATGCCTAAGCTTTTCAATAGTAATTTGTTAACATTTATATATAGGCATTGCATTATGTTTTGATCACTCCCAATCTATAAGCTATCCTCAAAAAGTTTCATGAACTTTTAACCAAAACTGCGGTTCATGAACTTTCAACCAAAACTGCGGTCGTTCAATTTCGACCTATTAAGGCCTCACTCTGCAGTTTCGTATCTTTGGCTAGTGAGATTCAGAACAATGCATGATGACCCCTGCTGATGTTAATTGTAAAATTTGGAATTTGTTTTCCTTTATATTTTGTTATCAAGAAGAATACTTCAAATTTTAATTGCCAATGAAAGGCTGTAAGATTGGGTAATTTTTCTTCAATATGGCGGGAAAGACAATATCAAGGGAGGTAACTCTGGGAACCCTCGCGGATGGGCTGTTTTGTATCATTCGATGTAAATGACGATGTAAACGAGCTGGCGATGATCTATCCAAACAGTATTTTTCTTAATCTTCGAGAGACTCTATTTCATCTCTCAGTTGGGAACGTCATACACTTTACAAGGGCCAAACTGGGGGTATTTTTCGTAATTTTCACGTTTGGGGATGGGTAGTTCGTCAATAAATTTTTGGTCGAGCTTCCTACATAACTTTGATGTCGGGCCTTTTTATACACCATTTTGTTGCTGAAATTCGTACAATTTTTTCATATATAGTTATCGATAGATACATCAATCTATATTATTTTATTGCTTCGTGTAGGTCTCTTGACAATTTTACAAAGGATATGTGACGACGATACGGTAATAACTCCCTTGTGTGTGACGGTAATCAAGCTGATTTTTTTTTTCAATCCAAAACCTGCCAAATCAGATTTTTCTAGAAGTTTATATACTGAAATATCAGCCTCGAAAAAGTTGCGATGTTCCGTTGTAAAAAAAATGGACATATGATTGATCAAAATGTGCTCCTCGGCCTGATTTGGTATTTTTGAGGCATTTACAGTGAGGATTTGCTCTTATAGCAAAAATATGATACCTCTAACCAAAATAATTTTGTCACACACTATAGATTAGGAAGTTTGTTTATTGGTAAGAAACACGAATAGTTTTGGTTTGAGGTGTCATATTTTTGCTACAGGAGAAAACCCTTCATGAAAATGCCCCAAAATACCCAAAATAAGCCCGGTAGTACATTTTGATCAATCATATCTCCATTTTTATGCAACTGAACATCTCAATTTTTTTCGAATGGGATATTTCTGTATGTAAACTTCAAGAAAAATCTGATACGGCAGGTTTTGGGGAGGATAAAAAAATCAGCTTCATTACCACCACACACAGAGGGGTTTTTCGTATGTAAACGTCACATATCCTTTTCCCTACAAGAAGAATTCGGTCGAGCCAAAAATACCTCTTTCCCATTTTGTTGTTGTTGTAATTATAGTCTCATTTGCCCCCATTTTGCGTTCAAATTGCCAAATATCGAATGATATACATCAAACGGTAGAGGTCCAATGTACTTAATTCCTCGTTGAAACCAGAACATGTATGTCAAAATGACCGAAATAACACGAAGATGTTTTTAGAAAGGTGAGTTGTCTCACCTTTATTATGCTATCTAGAAAATTTCTGATTTTAGGGTTGTCCGAAGTACATGTATAAAAATTGTTTCAAACTGTTTATTCTTTCTCAGACCAGAATAGTTACCCTTTAGTGGTTGACAGGCTTTGTAGGCTTATATATAGTCACTTAGCATGTACTTGATCCCTTACCTGTATTAAATAATACTCTGTTAATTGTTTTCCTTCAAAATATCAGATTAATACGCACTAGAGTATGGAAGCCTGCTATGGTCACTCTTCCAAACATTGACCTCAGCTTGGAGAAATACAGTTCAGGAGGCAACATGTACATGTGTAAATAGCTGCCCTACCATAGCTCTGGGGGCTGTACATGTATCTATGCTGGGTCTAGTTTCTGATCAATGGTCAAGCTAAAACTAGGTCATCACATGGACTAGGTACATGTATGTAGTGAAAATAATGAATCAATTGAAGTTAAACTTAGAAATAATACTATCTGACATGTCTGAGAACTGAAATATTCTGAGATGGATGTCTTGCCACTTATTGTTTCATGCATTCATGTGTTCTAATACTTTCATTCAGTGCCAGTACTGGGTGTACATGTATGTATAATAGTATTACCACTACATACGGATCAGCTTGGTATTATGGCCAGTTTTTCATGTGCTTTTTGGGGGCTTTTTCAAACAAATAGATACTATTTTGAATTGAAACTCTGGAAAAGAAATCTGCTACTCAGGAAGCAGCTATTCTTTTGAGTTTTACTATCTCCACTATTGCAGCCAGTCAATCGATAGTCTCTGAAAATGATACTCGGGTATCACAATCAGATAAAAACTATTTTTTCTGTTAGCCATAAATTACAAAACACTAATTTACAAATGGAAGTACAGTGCAATAAAATCTAGATTATGCAAAGAGAAGTTCACTTGCAATGGATGTTATTTGTCCCAACCCTCAATCAAGCAACAACTTTTATCTTCTGAACCACCTTTCTATATATGCCCATGGGCCTAGTTATGAAATTGAAATGTGTTGAAATTGAAATTGACCACTTAGACTTTTGAAAGCACTTCACAATCCTGGCATATTTGTATATAAGGATTTCTCAAAATCGCTTAGGAGTTATAGGGCATATGTATACTAGCCTTTGGATAACAGGCAAAAGCTCACGTGGTGGCATTGCATATATTTTATTGCATGTTGATTAGCTCGTACCATTTTCCACAACTTTCACTCGAGAAAAAGCCATAACCTTGACAAAGTTAATTCTCTTTCGGGTTTACCTTTGTTGTTTTTGTAATATTCCCGTCAATTGTGTCCAATTTGTATTGAAAATGGCAAATATTGAATGAGATGCAGTAGTATATCAGCCGTTCTACCAAGATCATCAAATGCTATATGTCAAATTACCCAGAACAACCTGTTGACCTTTAACACAGGATTGGTGATATTTGACCGAAAGGTTCTTTGACACTTAAGGTATCACTTCGTAGTTTCGTATTTTTGGGTAGCGGGATTCCTCATAACAATGCATGATGGAGATTTCCCCGGCTGACGTTAACTGTAAAATTCGGAATTTTTTTCTTTTTCGATTTTGTTATAAAGAGTACAATAAAAAGTTGTAAGATTATGTAATTCTCGTCAATATGGCGGGAAAGACAATATCAAGGGAGGTAACTCTAGGAACCTCGCGGATTGTCTGCTTTCCACAGTTTTATCATACGGTATAAATGACGACGAAAACGAGCTGGTTATGCAAACAGTATTTTCTGTAATCTTCCAGACATTCTCTTCGAACAGTGGAACGCTAAGTTGAAAACGTCAAGCAATTTTCAAGGGCCCAACTGGGGCTATTTTTCGCCATTTTCTCGTTTGGGGTAGGGGTGGTCTGTCAATTAATTTTAGGTCCATTTTCCTACATAAGTTTAATAAGTCGGGCTTCTGAATCACCATTTTGTAGTTGAAATTCTTACAATTATTTTCATACATAGTTATCGATAGTTACATTAATCTTTATTATGACTAGAGGGGTTTGTGATAGTGTATTTCTGTCATGTGAGGGCCTCACACAAAAACTGTGTTCTGCACCCAAAAATGAAGACTTATGTAAAATGTATGTTTCATGTTCCCGGCCGGTAACTGCCTTTTTGACCTGTTTATCTTTGGATGTGCTTTATGTCGTTTTCCTTGACATCATAGCTATCTTAGCGAAGTATCGGGGTTTTGGCTGCATGACGGACACAAACAAACAACAAGGATAGACGGTTAAGCAGTAAACTATAGTGAGATAAGCATGGTTTGCCACCCAACACACAGAGAACTTTTGGAACGAAACTCTGTGATGAACTTACTACTAAACTATGTGTTAATTCCGAAAGTTAATTCGGTAAGTTTCTCCAAAAGTTGAGTTTGTGGAAATTCTGATCCAGAACGCATGGAACTTATTTATTTTGTCTAAAATAATGTTTCTGTAGAGTACTACTGCAAGATTGGGTATTGACGTGACGTATCCAAAGTGGTTGGGTTAAAACCACTCAAAATGTTTGCGTCGTAATGGAATTTGGCCAAAAATGTTTTGGTCCGTCACCCAAAAATATGTGGGCAATTTCTCCCAGTGTTTCTGACAATGTAGTCGGTCACTCTGTCAACCAGCAGGTCCATCTGTACATCGGTCGGTCACCCTGTCAGTCAATCAGTCATCCTCTCAATCAGTCGATCACCCTGTCAAACTGATGTTGATAACCCTATCAGCCAGTCAGTCATTCTTTCAGCCAGTCCCTCACCTTGTCAGTCAGTCGGTCAACCTGTCAGCCAGTCGGTAATCGTTTACTCTGTCGGGCGGTTATCCTCTCAGCCAGTCGGTAACCCTGTCAGCCAGACGGTCACCCCAATCGGTCACCCACTGAGCCAGTCGGTCACCCTGTCAGCCAGTCCGTCTCCCTGTTAGCAGCCAGTCGATCAGCCTTTCAGTCATTCGGTTGCTCTATCAGTCGATTATCCTCTCAGTCAAGCGGTAAACCTGTCAGCCAGTCGGTCACCCCAATCGGTCACTCACTCACCCATTCGGTCTCTCGGTCAGCCAATCGGTCGCCCTCAAAGCTTGGGTGAATATGACGTGTTTCACTTGTGTGAACAGTTCAGATCCTGGACCAAAATTATACATAGACGGCTTGCCAGCAAGAACGTCTTCCTGGTGTCGGCATGTAAAGGCACTCAAAAGAAGAGTTCTGGAAGGGTGGTTTCATGCTATAAATAAATCAAGCATGGGGTTATGTGCAGAGACCCATCGGCCAGAAAGTATTTTTGAAAAATTCAATTAAATCCACTCAAATTTGCATCTCACAGAAGCTGCCGTCACAGCTTAAAAAGAGAATTTGTGAGGCACATTGACTTTTTTAAAAGACATCTAAAGTCATATTATAAAGCAGAAGTCATATAATACGCGATTCCAAAGTGTATATATCAGTCGTAAAATCTGCCATGTGGAAATTGACAGAGTCACGTTTTGTTTTATCTTTATATATGATGATTTTGGCTTATAAATTGAGCCGGAAAAGCTGTGAATTAAATGTAGGCTTAATCCGATGCAATTTTAGGCTATTATCATCGTTCTTGTTCGCCGTGTAAATTGGAAACCATTATATTAGTTGCTCGCCAGCTGGTATCGAACTAAATCGAGCGGTTTAAAGTGGAGAGTTTTGGTCATTTCCATGCGTAATGTAATCACTAATAATGGATTCCTGCGCACAGCCGCCCTCATGTTCATACCCGTCTGTCAGTGGGCCGTCTATTGGCAAAATTTGATGAAGAAACAAACGTTTGGAGAGAGTACGATCGAGACTATTTGCAATTTCGGTAGCGGAAAATCCATTTAACGAAGCAATGTAATATCCGCCCCTCGAAGAAAGAGACGGAAATTTTGCGAGGCAAACTGTACCCACAAAAATATAATACTACAATTTGTAATTCAGACACGACTCTGATATATTACCAAATCGGCGTCATATTGAATGTATTGTTGTCACCGAAACAGTTGAACTCCATTCTGGCTTCTTCGAACAATCTACTATCTCCACAGAAGTGCTGTGTATATCGATGATGATGACTTTGTTGTATTCTATATAATCATCACCAAACTACGGAATTATGATGAGTTTATGCGGTTTTGGTGATGGGGGAGGGGATTTGGTTTAATGTCACACTGTAGGTTTAAGAAATAATTCTTTGTTTACAGCGGTAAAACAAGTAGGATAGATTGCGCTGCAATAGGATGAGTCTAAGTTCGATCACGAAGGCCGTACATGTTTTATCGAAGTAAACAAGCAATTATTTCCATTCTACTGTACTGCAAACGGCAGAATTGTGGTAATTCTCTGCGCAAAGGCCCTGGCTGGAAATGAAAATCGTTTTTTGGTGGAACAACATTAATAGTCCGTCTTCAAAAACATGTCCGTTTTTGAAAATCTGAATTGTCAACTGAATTCGGCAGAACTTTTGTTTTAGGTTAGGTCAAACAATTTGTGGTCAGGAGTCCGGAGGGGTTCTGGATTCAGTAAGAGCAGCTCAACGGATTAGCGAGGTCGTGGGTTCGATTCCCGCTGACGGTTAACTTCTAAAACATATTACTATACATATAAATTGCTTCATGGGGGCTAAACACCATACCAATTTGTCATTTCTATATTATAAAGCCACTTGCGCACATTGCAGCACCGAGGCAAAGGATTGACCTTCAGTGGGACGATCCACCGGACTATTATCTATGGGCCGGTGTGATGGATAAGAATGTCCTGGTGATTAGTGTCCCTTTTCTTATCATTTTCTATTGCAACCAAGGACGGACACTTGTCCCCAATGTGGAGAAAAGTGTCCTAGCTGGGTTAGAAGATAGGAGCCGGACACTCTTAGCCACCGGACATTCTTAGCCTCCACAGCGGCTCAGCTCAGATGGTAAGAGCAACTTTGTGGATTAGAAGGGTTGCTGGTTCGAATCCCGCTGACGGTTAACTTATTCGTTCTCACAATTTTTTTTCCAATTGCTTCATATGGATAAACACCATACCAATTTGTTATTTCTAAACATTTAAAGAAAGATTATTTAATGAGATTTTTGACACTGGTGCTCATCTGGTGAACACGTTCAGTTGAGCACAACATTAATGCTGACCGTAATAAAATGCGATTTTTTTTTTAAGTTCACCGAACCCAATTTACACGTTGTCAAAGGAAAGTTAGTCCGAATTTTAACACATTTGATCCACCTAAGACTTGGACACAAAAACTGTTTTTGAACAGTCCAAGTAAATTTTCAGGACTGAGGATGATATTTTTATTTGAAGTTTTCTGCGGAACTTCATTTCTGTTTTGGTACCATTTATACATGATGGACAAAGGCATAATCCAATTGTATCGATTTAGTATCTAAGATGTCTCTATTTGTGTTTTTCGTTAAACGAAAAAAGTCGTGCATCCGGAGCGGACTGGCACACTTTTGCCGGGGCACACTGGGACAAAAATAACCAAATGATGAAATTTACTTTCATTCTAAAATGTTATGAAAGTGCCTTATTTTGTTTATAAGAGAGTAGTAATTACTATTCCCGTCGGATTTGATGAATTTTACTAACAGTTTCAAATTCAAATGCTTTCTTTGGAATGTTTGTTGTTTTCTTCAAATGTGGCCTCCGAAAAGTATTGTATGTAACGCAGGAGTCTGAAATAGCAACTAACTTGCCACCGTTGTCGAATCTTCTAAGCTCCTATGAAACTTAACCGTGTATTCTTGAAACGAATTTTGATTATTGTCTCACTGCATCCCAGTTGGTGTCCCAGTGTTCCCCATACCTGGGGCAAACTGGGACACTGTTTTTTTAACTGTTTAAAATGTAATTCTGGAGAAAGGTGTAGCAGATATTTCAGAGTTTTTTTGTTTGACTATGTCATACTAAATATTAGTTATAGCTAGAGCATAGAAGGCTACTTTACAAGGCAATAATAGCGGAGATTTTTTGTACAAAAGTGAAAACTATCCCAGTGTACCCCAATATCTCCTGCACCCAATTAATGTCATCGTTGGTCCTACGCCCCTTATGACACTAGGCATACTTCAGTTTATTACTTATGTTAATCAGAAAAAAATGTACGCAGGGAATGTCCTTTGTGATAGCTAATGTAATATAGATTAATTGGACTGTGCGACTAGATTCCAACAGACAAGATCATCCCATCCCAACAAATCATTTATTAACATATGCTTACAAATATCCAACCATAATCACTTACCTGTATGCTTTACATATAAAGCCGTGGATTCTATCTTCGAGGCATGAACCAAAGCTTAAACAACTCTAATCCTCGACTCAAATCTTAAGTAAAATTGGCCTTTTATATTGAGAGCGTTCTAATGACAAGGACAAAGATCGATTTGTGTAACACGGGACTCGAACACCGGCAGCTGAGGCAAATCTAATCTGTCGTTGGTTGTTATGAACGACAGTTAAGTCACCTATAATCGTCATGTGACAAATACTGAACCCCTAAGTGTGACACATGGAATGTCATATGAATCAGAATGCTTTTCGTAACACTTAATCTCTTGTTCAGCAAAAGATAAACGCATCCCTAGACCGATACACGACCACCAATTGTATGAATCAAGTTCACCACAACAGATGGAGCATTGAAATGGAGTCCACAGACGTGTGTAAACTTGTAGGCATATTGGGTCCATTCTTGGTCACAAGGCTAAATTAACTCTCAAATTTACGTCGATCACTAATTTCTATGATGCCATCTTTGTCATCAACCTCTAGGGTCGCCATTTTTGATTTCAGAATGGCCGCCATCTGAAACATATTTTCGTCAATATCTCATTACTTAAACGAGTTACCATATGAAAATTATTCCAGTGGCTACACCCACAGTTACAGGGTCAATGCATCAGCTGGTTCCACTATAGACTTATCTAAATGGCGGCCAAAATGGCCACCATCCGAACTGTATTTTTATCAATATATTCTTAACAAATAGCGTGATAAATTTTATTTCAGTATTCCAAGATGGTCGCTATTTGAAACTTATTTTGAACAATATAACCGTACCTAAACCCATTATGAACTTGATTCCAGTGGCTGTACCGACGTCCCCAGAGGTGAAGCTTCAGATGATGGCGCAACAGTCATACACTAATCGTGGCCAATTTGAATTGAAATATGGCCGCCATCTGCAACATATTCTTGCCAATATCTCATATATCTCAATGAGTCAGGAATTTATTTTAGTGGTTACATCTACAATCGGGGGGTAACAATTATAGGGTCAATGCATCAGATGGTACCACAATATAACTCACCTTTCATATATCGATAAACGTATATCCCAGTTCACAGTACACTTTATATACACTCTCAGTATTCTGTATAAAAAATCCAATTCTGATGTATATGAAAAGTTTCGCTTTCCCAAATTTTCCATTAACGTTTTTCGATACACGCCATCCAAACTAGAAAGCTTTTCTGACTTACTAAATTTTTGGCATCGTTGATAGTAGAATATTTCGCGTTTGCTTTCAAGAAATGATGATGACATGTATTTTCTCTAATTGTTATTCGTGTTGGGTCCGGAAGAGACGGGCAAATTCAACTTCATTAGGGTGTCTGTTCTTTATGATCCATGTACACATCACAGAGTTCTCATAGTAAACATTTGCAAAACATCTCATAAACAAAAAAGAAGAGTCGATCATATTGGGGCCATTAGTTTGACACGGAGGACTTAGGAAGCTTGTCAAAGTTTGGGCCGTTCTATTTGCATTTCCGCGTGAAAAACAGACCGTGTACGCGGTCCAACTCTCTCAGCGTTGGACCGGGCCCACGTCCAAAAATCACTCCGTGTTAGATTTGGTGTACAACAATAGTACTGCAGTCAACCAATGAAAGTTCAACGATAGCAGTCCGGTACTGTCCAGAGACATCTGACTTGCCACTTGATTTGAGTCGAGGATCTGATCACGAAAACGAAGCAGCACTACAAAAAGAAGTATTATGGCAATTTATGACCCACGTTGTGCCAGAATGAACAGAATTCCTGATGAAGTGACATGCCACAACCTGAAAAGACAGGACGCATTGTAGAAAAGACGAAATAGCTGTATTCGAGCATTTCTGAAGCCAACCTAATTGTACTATGTACTATGTCGTAAAGTTCAGTGAATAGCTTGTGCTTTCTGAAAATATTAACATAAACATAATCAAGAATCATCGCGAGGTAACGGATTTGCGACAGTAAAAAAAAAACGACCGGGTTGCTGCAGGGAACACATGCACCACAACGTAAATCAGCGTCAAGGAGCTTTCTCAAATTCTGGCTGGGGAAAGATGATTGAAGGGAAATTAGAGAAAGTGAAACGTTGAAGCGCTCTTGGAGGAGGGTGTTCCTGACGAAGACATGAATAAATATATGTCAATGTATTGATCTACAAAATGCCTGTCGTTAATATTTTTTAGAGTCACCCTCCTCAGTTAATCAGTGGATCCCAACACTTCAAGCGATATGGTGTTCCAGGATTTATTCACACAAACCAAAATTGGATTTTTGTACAGAACGTGTATATAGACAATAATGGAAAACCAACATGGATACGCTCATCGTTGCAACTGTCACACAATCGTATGCATTGCTTGGAACATACACATTTAGCCATTAGTAAGAGAAAATACTGTTTGCCATTATTTGTACAAAGTTATCGACTGATTCAGATAACAGGATATGATCAAAGTAAAAAATCGTATAATGGTTTGATGGGACTTGCCTGTACACCAGAAGCTAATGATCCGATTAGGTGAAAAGATATTGACAAAACAGCGAGCCAGATGGCGGTCATATTTAAATCCACAATGGTGAGCATTGAGAGACAATTCAAAAAGATGGATATTAAGTGGCCTTGGTGGCACTATCTTATACCTCGGCCCTGAAAAAAAGTGGGTTCCTCTTCTGAATGAAAGTAAAAACCCCATAAATAGTTGAAATTAGATTCAGATGGCGGTCACCTTGGAGTGTACATGTAGGATGAGGTCAAGACGTCTATGGTGCCGCCATCCGATGCATTGGCCCTGGAAATGTGGATGTAGCTACCGGAATAAAGTTAATCACACGTGTTGGTGAGGAAATATTGACAAAAATGGATTTCAGATGTTGGAAATCAGATGGTGGCAATGTTGACATCCTAATGACCGATAATTTCAGAAGCCCATAGTTCCATCAGATTATGCGTTGACCCTGAATATGTGGGTGTAACCGCTGGAATAATGTTCATTCATATCCCGTTTAGGTTATGCATGAGATATTAGTGAAAATAGATTTCAGATGGCGGCCATTTTGAAATCCCAAATGACCACGATAGAGGTTGATGGCAACATCGAATTCGTAATCTACACAAATTTTAGATTTAATTTAGCCTTGTTGTCAAGAATGAACAAAAAATACCCACACACTCCAAATTTTCCAAACGACGAGAAGCCATATAATCCAAAAGCTCCCAAAATGCTGCTTTTCAAACTTTCCGTCAGATAAGCAGCATAGATGCGAGAAGCGCCCATGGAAAGTGGATCTGAAATAATTATCCACATACTATTCTGGTGGTGGTTTTGATTAGAGATTAATTGCTAATGAAAACCACGGTTTGGTATTGTGCACAGCATGTAGTTCCTCGCTTGTATCCGCATACGCCGCAGTCCACTGAAGTGGCATTTTGCCAGTTCTGAAATCTTATGAATTCCAATCCATGATTTATTCTAGTTTCCACGAATACGAACCATCGACAAATGATCTACATATTCTGGTGAATTCCAAATGCAAGGCACGACACCGTATCTCAACTGAATTTGTATGATAAATGATAGCAGTTCCGTACCAGCTTACATTTGTACAACGATATCTAGTTATTTTATTTTTTTTTCACTACACGTACGGAATCTAAAACTGAACTAACCCAAGCTGGTTCGGTACAGAACCAAAACTGTAAAACTGATTCTACATGAATGGAACCAGTTTGCTGTACAGATTTGATTCTCTATATTCTATTATGGTTTTATCATTGGTTCCACCTGTGTAGCGAAGAAAAGAAACAAAATTCTTTTTAATTCTACAAAATCGGGAAGATGGTTCAACCTGTTTCGCAGCATTCGCGCGGATCCGGTCCTCGATCGACTGGACTCGGACCTCTTTGATAGCGAAACGGGAGTACGGAGATTGTATGTCAGTCATCAAGTGAACCAGTCAGTCGAGACTATTACTGAATATCTCAATTCAATCAGCGACTCTGTTCGAAGAGTGGACGCCAGTCTACACTATCGCACGATCTTCACAAGCGAAAGATGTTTACTGAAAAGAAGGGGATACCATTCACATCCTGTGAGACTCGCTTCTTCGAGAACAGTCTCACGGGTAAGTAGCTGCCATCCCGGCAAAATTTGGGGCGTGATTGAAGGCGTATGATTTCCGCGTGTGATCACCATGCATTAACTGTCTTCATGAAATGACGGCGCAAAACAGCACAGATTAGTCTCTCTGTAATAGTACTAAACTACCCGCGGTATATGGCATCTACTGAGTGATAATTGTTTGTAAAGCCGCGAGAAACTGGTGAACTATTTCTTCACAAACAGCTCCGAAACAAATCAATTCTCCCTTCTTCAAACGTTCATCTAACGTTTAATAATGAACAACAAAACAGCTCATAATTATTTTAATTTCTGGGTTATAATGAATATATTCTCGTCAAGCTTCCCGCTTTGTTGTTGTATTTCTGCATTCTTCATAAACTGATTACAAATATTAGTTCACTAATCGTCTGAAATATTTAATACAACCACTGTTATATTTGTCAAATCCAACTGATAAAACCACGCTTTATCGTCATGAGTATATAAGAGAGTCGAATTGCCTACAACAATAGCGTGGTTACACCATTCAAGTGTCTGAAATTTTGAATTGGATGTTGACTGCTGATAAAATTGATGGAAATAGTTGCTTGAGGCGATGATGTACGAGGGAGCCTTGTTGTCAAAATACTGGCATGGCTCTAACTTACGCGAGAGTCGTGATCTCGCTATCACGAAGGCATGACTTTCAGAATGAGATTGAATGTGATAGCTGTGAGAGAGCCCGGCGGTAATTGCTCGACACTGGATGACGCGAATAGGCGATTCCCGCTCACAATCTTGGTAAACCAGAATGGTATATCAGGGTATAAGAAAACATTTTGTGTTTTATTTGAGTTTACGAAGTTTGTTACCCCACTGTACTCATAAAATGGCACAAAGGTTAACGATATTCCTCGGGTAATAAATCCAACCTCTTTCCGTGAAATGTTAAGATTAATGTTAAAAGTAATATTCGTAAATCATGTAAATATGTTAAGGAAATGTGATGGTGTCGTCTTTCGCAAGGAGTTTTCTTTATTATATAGCAAATTTCTTGTGGAATGTAGTCTTTAACATGCTACAGAATTTCCCAATGAATTTCCTGGATTTTCGAGGTACAATCCAAAATATTCTAAGAAATTTCATGGATTTTTTAAGGAATTGTGTTATGGATTTATTTTCAGTGGACAGCAGCAACGGCACCGGTAGAAACCTGCTTTATAGTATATACGTTCACAGCTTGATGAACAATACACCACAGTATACCAGTATTGCTGATGTCCGTATTAAGGAACATGTCATAATAAGAACGTTGATGCATGTGAGGGCGGGGTGGAATAAGTATAGAAATGATTCTGTGTGCGTTGAAAGCTCTGAAAAAAAGAAATTACATGCGACACGCCAAATTTCTCCTTACCAGATCTCATCAATAATTATATAGTTTTCCACCGGAGTTGAATACACAATATAAACAGGCTTTGCATTTTGGAGATGTTCAATTCTGTTTATTTTGTTTTCGCAGAACGGCACTACTTGAGATGATGCGGGCTGGGTTCGCCACCCTTGGCTTTCTTCTCCTGGCCAGTATTACATTCCCTGGTCAGGGCGGAACAACCAGAAATGACGATCTTCAATTAATTATCGACCGACTAGCAAAGAAACTAAAGGAATTGGGTGAGTAGTTATAGAATAATTCATTTACTTATATTGAAGAAAATTTATAACAACATCCAAACTTTTAGATTTAAATAGAATTGGCCTTCAAAGCAAGGTTTACTTTTCAAGGTTCATCACATATTTCAACCTGGCGAGTTAACTTTAACACATGGTTTTCTCTTGTTAGACATGATATTCAGATTTTGAATCCGATTGGTTCACAGATTTTCACATTTTACAGAAGTGTTCAGATGTAGCGTCCACCTTTCTGCAGTGTATGTAAACAAAATCAAAAGAATATTGAAAGAAACCGGGCATTTCTCCCAATTAAACGATTTATGTACTTTGCACAATCTGAATTATTTATAAGACTTCTTATTAAAACATTATCCAGGCGATGCGAATAAATGACATGGATTTCGATTCAGAAACACAGGATTTATTTAGTACACGTTCACGTAAGTCATTGGGGGCCTTATGTGACTCGAACTTGGATAAACCATCGAAGAAGTAGGAATATAATTTGGAAGGCTTCTTTCATGTCGTGAGATTTGTTTCATGCACTGTAGATCCCTTTTGTAGTTTCTGTTATATTCCATCAACACTATGTAAAGCAACATGAATGGACCAAAACATACATTAACTGCACTAGGAACGTGGATAACAGAATACGGTAGTCAAGATATTAGACAATTTTTATTATGGTTTTTTTCTAGAATTTCTGCTACAGCGAGTTTTTCATGCTATTCATATTTCATATTTGTCTTCCCGAAGACGAGACTTTGGCGAGAGCTTGGCTACAACAGGTGAACAATGATCTGGCCTGTAGACTCAACCACCAGTCCAAAGTCGATTGGGCTTATATGACCAACCTGACAGATTCTAATGCCAAAAAGGTAAGAAACCTATATATATATATATTTTGATTGTGTAACTAAAGAATATGTTTCTCGTGGCCGCTTTCTTCTTTGCTTCATATCCTTTATTTTTTTCAGTTTAATTGAGGTAGAATTATACTGACGCTATTTTGAAAAAAAATGGTCTGTATATAATATAATGTAAGCCGATGTCTCTCTAATATATTTAGTTAGAATAATTGTATTTGATATTCCGTGGATAATTCTTCTCGCCCTTTGTTTATCCAGTTATTTAATGCTTCGATGAACGTCACGAAGTCACTCCAATTAAAACCTCAGTATTCCACCCACGATTTCACCCCTGTCCTATAGATGATTAGTGTATGACCCTATAGAATAAAATCATCACTCTCAAATTGACGGACGCAATCAACGGTGCGCATCTATACCAAGACAGGCCTACTTGCTGGTTAATGTGAAACATCCACTCGGGGTGTACGAGTTTCATGGAGAGAGATAAATTTGCACACACCTTGGGAATGGTTGAATAACTAATAATGTAACGGTAACCTTAATAGTGAAACAGAACAACTATCAATGTTGATGGATAATTCAAGTTCGAGGAATTTAAGAGATATTCCGGTGTTACGATGAACTGTTTGATAATAGTGCACTTGCCAACAGGCAATAAAGCAATATAGATAATGTGAAGACAACATTACATGTTAATAGTTGCCATCCATGATCAGTCTCTCTTACATGGGGTGGGATCAATATGTGACTGGATGTCACTCTGACTTTTGATCTTTAATGTCAGTTTTGAGGTCATAAAGGTCAGATAAGGCCAATTAAACATGTATCATCCAATTTTTACTATACGGAAGTTCAAGAGTGAAACATAATTATCACCAGAACTTTTTTTGACTGAATAGCTTATCATAATGGGCTTATTTTGAGACTATTTGGATACTACGAGGAATAAATCATCATGGGAAAATTACAAAAAATGACGTTCACCTGGGGTCGGCAAAAACTGGCGAGTTCCTTGAAATGAGGTATTTCATTTGATCTCAAAGCATACAGTTCTCAAATCTAACCTACTTCTCGTCATACCTCATCATGTCAGGTTTATTTTGTGTTTTTTTCACATTTCTCTAAAACATTCAATTATTCTTTTCGCCTCAAGTATTTGCTTGTTGTTTTTTTGACATTTTGAGCACAGGTTTCTGTTCGTGCATATTTTAGCATGTCTGTATAATTCTCCATACAAAGCTCATGGTTATCCGATATTTGCATTTTCGTCTCACTTAAGGTAATCTTAACCCCAAGGAAAACATGTATCCAATGTATCCAATCTTGAAGCTCATTTTACGCTTATAGGAATATCTCTCAGACGAAAGCTCATCTGCAAATTTAAAGTGGAACTATAGGTTATCCGAGGCTCTTAGTTTCTTACGTTTTTCTATCTTGGAATGTGGTCCATTGACGGGGTATTTTCCTTTCTCGTCTAATTTAGGACATTTTTCACATATATCAATATATGTTACGTCATTTCATGTAGATTTTGTGTCTGCATATTTCTCTATGCAAAATGCCACACGCAAATTCAACTTGACGGACATGAACGGGCATCACACTGTTATAAATCACACCGTAAATTCACAGTTAAATGTACTGGCAGAAAAGGTGCCAGTACATTCAACTGTAAAATTACGTTGCACCGTATTTTACAATTACCGTTTTTTAACAGGATTTGAACTGTAAAATGTTGCACCGTATTTTATAATTACCGTTTATTGACAGGCATTACTGTAAAATTTGGGTAGCCCTGTAATTTACAATTACCGTTGTTTTAACATTCTTTAAATTACGTGGCACCATTGTCTACAGTTATCGGTTCCGCGGCAACGTAGGTCACTGAAAGGCCGAAATGGCCATTGCTCTCCGTGTTTGCAAATGCGATCACCACAAGCTTCGTACATAATCACGAACGAATCTGTGCAATTATTACACGAATAGTAGGATACAACTCCAAGTCAGATAAAACCCATCTTCAAGTCGAACACTAAAAGACTGAACGTTAGTGTAGTTTTTAGCTTGAAATGTGAAGATGGATAAAACTAAAACCAAACCGTACTGTAGACCGCCAGCGCGTGTTCTGAAAATGCTCTGAATGTTGCATCGTACAACGCATATGTCGCATGTTTCCTGCAACTGAGCGTTTCGTGTGCAAAGATATCAACCGCCTTTCAGAGAAAACAAGACTTTTATCTTACGTGTGTGCGCAGTTTACCCATTGCAGTTGATGTCAACTGAAATATCACAGTTCAATTTACAGATTAATGTGTTTACGATTGAATGTACTGTAAACTCCAACATACATTTACTGTGAAATAACGGTAATTTATAACAGTGCAGTGACAGAAAATACCGTATTAGGATTCAGGATGGTGTTCTCTCGATCTATTCATGCCATATAGCTTATCATTCAAAGCTCATTTTGCATCTATTTGCATGTTTCTCAAGTCGAAGTATCACTGAAAAAGTCAAAATGGCAGACATGGTCGACCATCCCAAATGTGCGTTTTTCTGACTTTTCACTTTTAAAATGGGTTATTGTTTTCATTCTATTCTCAAATCCATGATTTCAACATTTAATTCGAACTACCAGCTTGTGA
Organism: Hanleya hanleyi; assembly: GCA_036873755.1. Taxonomy (NCBI): domain Eukaryota; kingdom Metazoa; phylum Mollusca; class Polyplacophora; order Lepidopleurida; family Hanleyidae; genus Hanleya; species Hanleya hanleyi. Next base: position 34,779 of record JAVTVY010004731.1, read on the forward strand.
TTTCAGACTCGTGATTCGTGATCATTGCAATTTTAAACGCAAAGCATCATGGACAATTTTGAATTGGTATCATGAATTGAATGATCTGAATCGCGAATTTCATATTTCCAATTTAATTTTTGTCATTTCTGCATCTATTCAGTACATTTGTCAATATCAGGTTGGCATCGTAGATGATTTGTTCAGTCTCATGTTCACATAATTTTCCCGGTCTACTTTGGTGCATTCTTCTACCGCACAATACGCGTAGTTAAAATCATGCTTCCTCGCAGCATATAACATATTACGCTACGCTGATATCATACTACTTCCTCGATTGAATAATATAGGCATAATATGATGGTATATAAATGATTGGTCTTCACGAAGTAACGTTCCTGGTGAGTAGTGTATAGTGAGCAAACTTCGTCACATTGACCTCAGAAATTTGCATATGACCTCTGTGACGTCACAGTAGGGTCGGCCATGTTGTAAAGCAAGATGGCGGTGTGGTTCGGGAATGTTCGGGACTGTTCGGGTTGTCGTCCGTGTTGTAAAGCAAGAGGGTGTTGTGTCGTCCCTGTTGTAAAGCAAGATGGCGGCGTGGTTCGTGCGTGTTCGGGCGTGTTCGGAGTGTTTCGGCGCTGTTCGTGTGTGTTCGTGTGTGTTCGGGTCTGTTTGGGCATGGTGGAAAGCAAGATGTCGGTTGTCGGTGCTGTTGTAAAGCAAGATGGTGGTTGTCGTTCCTGTTGTAAAGGAAAATGGTGGTTGTGTGCGCTGTTGTAAAGCAAGATGTCGGAGTGTGTTCGTGAATGTTCGGGAATGGGTTGAAAAACATATAAAAGTAGGTGATTTTTAGTGAATGGGTTATAATTATTGGATGACTTTGGGAAGTGTTTAACTGACCTGATTTGCCTGCCTGCCTGCCTGCCTGCCTGTCCAGTTCCAGTTCCTGCCTGCCTGCCCGCCTGTCTGCCTGCCTGCCTGTCCAGCCAGCCAGTCATTCTGCTTGCCTACTTTGTATGAGTTGTGGATCCTGCGTGTACTTTTTTCCATTTTACCAGTGCAAATTCACCAGACTTTTACACGGTAGCAGTTCTTCACCAGCCTGAGCCCATAGTCAAGATGAATTCAGCCGACAGAGTCATCCTTCAACACAACCGTGTTCGCCTGGTTGATGAGATGCGGCATGCGGGGGCAATATGTGATGTGCTTATGGTTGATAAAATACTGCTGAAACAGGGTGTGGAAGATATCAAGGCGGAGAAGACTCCTTCACGACAAAACGGAGCTCTGCTCGATGCTCTAGTGCGTCGTGGTCCCTATGCATTTCTAGCGTTCGTGCATGCACTGGAATTGACGGAAAATGAAGAATTGGCTCATCTACTTGAAATTCCCGTTGTAGAAGAGGGTATCTTAGTTATGGATACTACCGAACAGCGTACAGCTACCAAACGTACGGACATGCACCCAGAGTGTGGTGTACCAGCCAAACGCGGTGCACGTGCCAAGCGAGGGTCCCGAGGAATCCCTTTAGAAACACCTGAACCCGTTCTCCAGCCAGTGCCTGAGTCCATGGATGTACAAGATGAAGAAGAGGGCGGGAAACAAGAAAAAGAAGAAGAGGGAGGGAAACAGGAAAAAGAAGAAGACCCCATGGTGCAACTTCCTATGTCTATGCAGTCCATTAATAACATAATCCAGCAGGCCTATGAGTCGGCCCACACGGATATATGGCAGCTTTCAGCTAATTTGACTGTCAGTGTGAAAGACGCACAAGTACATTTTAATGTACTGGCCTATATGGACAGACCCGCTAGGCGTATTGCCTTGTCTTCGGAGTGCTGGCAAAGACTGGAGACCGTTTATTATGCCGTGGACGCGGTGATTGCCGAGCAGGCGGGTAACGAAGTGAAATTTTCTCTAGGTGAAGACATCTATGTGAGTGTTGGTTATTTCAACGACGACCTGCTGCTGCATATCCGTAAATGGAAAATGACGGCCGATACACAACAGCTTGCTCCTTGTCCTCAGGGTGTCACTTTGAAAATACCGGTGTGGCGCAAGTTGCAGAGTGTGTCAGCTGCAATTCGTCAAGCTTTGGATTACCAGGTGTCTCACACTATTTATCTCAAGTACATTGACACCGTTATGGCTTTGGTGAGACCTCGCGTTCGACAACTGCGTCTGGAAGCCTGTGCAGGGTGTTTCAACAACAGTCCCATAATAATGCATACGTGTATGGACATTAGTGTACCCTCATACGCGCTCATCACTGAAGCATTACAGGTTGTGACCGAGGAGCAAATTGCCGTGGCATTGGAAGCTGCCTGCCCTCCTACCATTCCACGTGAAGAGATTACTACCTACATCTATGTACACCAGGGACGGAAAAACGATGACGAGTTCAAGCAAGTCTTGTTGCGTAACTGGACAGTAGTACCGTTCCCTAATACGCGCTGATCATTGTGGTGAAAACGGAACTATTGAATCTTTTCATGAAAAAACATTTCACACATTGACCTTATTCCTACACGTTAATTGAAGCGCCATTGATAGCGTATTATTATAAAATTCAACACTGTTTCACTGTGGTGAAGGCGAATTATTGAACATTTTCATGAAGCCATTTTTCACACATTTTACTCTATTCCTATTCGTTCATTGAAGCGCCATTGATAGCGTATAATTATATTAAAATTCAATATTTCCAGTTTCACTGTTGTAAATACGTTCATTCTATTGTGTTAGTGTTGTTGTTGTATAAATATTGAACTACTTTTTCAAGTTGAAAACATTCACATAAACATGTTTGTTTCATTCTATTGTGTTAAATAAAAAAAATTTCAAAAAAAAAAAATGCGTGTTAGTGTTCATTTAGTGGGGGAGCTGATGTTATATTTTTTGTGCTCAGTTAGAAGTTTCTCTTTCGAAGGAATGGGGTGGCCCTGAAAAGGGCCGTTGGAAAGTGTTACTACACTTGTTTTTTTTAGGAGCGGTAGATTTTCTTCACTCCGGCTACCTGCCTTCTGCAGACGGGACACTTTATTTGCAAATGCTGTTCGTCGGTTTCATTGCAGTGGCACTCAGCCCCTGTACACGTTAGTGTCACCCAGCATTCTTCGCATACGCATAAATGTCCGCACGGAAATAGGGCGTACTCTGTGTCCTCGTTTGTACACACACTGCAGTTGGCTTTACTTAGTTCATTATGCAGGTCTTTTTGTAGTTGAACCTTGACTCTGTCCATTTGCTTCATGTCTTCTCTCATTTCGTCCATCTGTTCGTTTTGGCTGGCCACCTGGTCGTGTAGGCGCAGCATCTCTTCGTTCATGCGGGTTACCTCGTCGCAAGAGTATTGTTGTTGTTGTTGTTGTTGTTGTTGTTCAGGTGGTGCTGTTGTAGCTGGCATCTCTGTTTCCGGTGTTGTTATAATTGGCGTTTGGGTAGCCGTTGTATTTTCTGGTGGTTTGTGACAGTTTCTGTTACAGTTTAACCACTGTACGGTGGGCAGTTCTTCTTCGTCCGTGTCATCATTATTATCTTCATCCATAGCCGCCGTTACCTCTTGGTCTTGTTGTGCACTTTGTCGTCTCAACGTATCGGCAATATGACGTTGATGTACTCGCTGTAGGCTTGTAATAATCGTGACACCGCCATCCTCTTCATGTGTAATGACCTCCCTATGGTCTCTAGGATCCTCGAATACTAGTCTTCTTGTAGTCATGATGTATTATTGTGTATGAATGGTAATAACATTGATCGCGCTAAATATATATATGTGTAGGCACTCATGTTGTAAATCAACACGGTGGGTGTCGGCCCTGTTGTAAACCAACATGGCGCTGTGATTCGGAGATGTTCGGGGGCAATGCAGTGTTATGATAAATGATTGTGTCTATTAATAGCATCACAGTTACACCGCATCGCTGATTGGTGGGTGTACCAAAATGTTTACGCCAACGTCCGCGCGACCACCCTTCCTGGGTTAATTTACAATCCTGAGATTTTGCACGCGCAACCACCCTTCCTGGGTTAATTTTTTGTCTTACGCGTCTAAAATGGATGAAATCATTAAAATAGTGGCTTAGTCTACTGCTAATTTTCTTAATTTTTAAATGCTACATCCCTGAGTTGCCCCCGTTCAATTTGAAATAATTTTTTATACTGACCTGGCATTTATTGCAAAATCACACGGGGTTTAAAATTGTCAAAGAAACACAAATTTTCTTGCAGCGTGTACGTTTGCATCCTCCATTTCGCTGACGTCCGCGTGCTGTACGGTATAAATAGCAGTGTTTTTTATCTTGTTCATTCACAATTACATGATGTCTGAAATAATGGATATTGATGCAGTGATGAAAGACTTGCTGAGTGATAGTCACCTATCACTCTCACCGATGCAGAACACAAAATGGCTGGATGATATATTACAGCCCCCAGATGAACAACACTCTCCGGTACCACAGCATGATGTCACTGCGCTGCAAAGTACACAACACCCACCGATAGAGGACCAATGGCTAGATGTAGATGATTTATTACAGTCCAGCCTATTTACAGATCAACAAGAAGAAGAAGAAGAAGAACCGGTACTACAGCATGATGATGATGATGATGATGATGATGTCACCTCCCTGGAAAGGCCACCGTTTCAACAAATGCTCCAACATGTGTTCCAACACTATGATCAAGAAGAAGATAGCCAAGTTCAACTGCTACCCGGTCCCGATCATGGCGTGGGAGGCCAGGGAACGAGAATACAGCCAGAAGAGGGAAAGGAGAAAAGCGTAGGAAGAAAAAGAAAAAGGAGAGAACAACAAAAACAAGAAATTCAACACCTGCATGACTACGCTACTACCATAAAAAGAAGACTGGCACCACCCGTAAAATGGACACCAGCCCGGTTTTTACGCTGTGTACAATGCGCTACACGTTTTGCAAAATATGCAATATTTCCCTGTGGCCACCAAGCCCTGTGTCTACGCTGTATGGACGCCACACAGACCTACCCAAAAGACGACCCTATGTTCAATGATACACCCCTAGAGTGTATTTTTGTCACCATGGATTGTCCCGTGTGTACCCGGCGGCGGATAAATTTCTCCCCAATGATGTAAACCCTTACATCTCCAAAGGCCCTTTTCAGGGCCAACCATTTCTCCGAAAGAGAGACTTCTAACTCAGCACAAAAAATAAAAAAACACCCAACTCCTGCACAT